>SNQN01004717.1:27307-49556 GCA_008642245.1 Bassia scoparia | reverse complement strand
TTTGTGCCTTTCCTTGTTTTGAAAGTTTGAGCTCAAAATACGATGTTTATGATCTCTGTCTAAAAAAACTGGCTATGTGCAAACCCTAGTGTATCTATATCATATTAAAATATTAGAAATCTGACACAAAACATTATTCTGGTCAAACAGTTATTTTGACTATTGCTCAATCATATAATCCGAAACTTATACAGCTAGTAATATACTAGCTATGGCTAAGCTTATTTGATGGCTAACACATTACACGATTTGCCACTAGTTGTTCAATTAGCCTTTGGTATGTGTTATGGGCAACCTACATGCATTGCTTACTCTCCATTACTTTTGCAATTTGAAGCTTTTATCAGAGCGATTATCATAAATAAGAGACTCTCACTAGGACTGTAACAGCACTCCAGGTTCAGAAACCTGGGGATCGTACCGCAGAACGGATTGAAATCATTGACAAGGGGAAACGGATTTTGGTATACGGTTAGAGTATTTACATCATACGAGGTATATGGAAACTTAACGGTTTTGGTGTAAAGCAGGCGGTTTTTTAAAGACAGTATGGCCCCCGGTTTTTTGCGATTTCAAGGACCTGGACCGGACCGGAAGGAGGTTTTTTTTGTGACACCATGGCACCGGGTACATTCAGTGGGTCCCAAGCTACGTGTTCTGAGTTTGAGACCCTATGGGGTTGAACCAGGTAATATTCCTATTCTGTTTTTTTTTCTATTTAAAGTTTTAGTTTAAACATAAATCACTTACAGATATACACTAAAGTCTCTTATGTTTTGTCTTTTTTTTAAGGTGTTTATCAATATTCATAAGCATGAGCTGAATCCCTGTATTCATATTGAGCTCCGTTTAACAGTTAATAGGGGAGCAAGAATTTATGAAGACCATACCAAACACGAAGATCCACGTATAAACATCAGCTCACAACACAATTACTACAAACGAATCGCAAGTATATCAGGTTACCATACCTGAATCGACGTTAAAATATTACCTAATACAATACACATAAACGAATATTAAAAAAGAAAACGAAATATTCACGTCTCGATAATTGATAATACACTTTTCTCACGACATTCACAATAACGAAAATTTCAACACCAAATACATATAATGTCTTAACTCAACAAAATTATATCACCAAATCAGATCAAACAATATAAAATTCAGTCATACAAACATATACTCAGTCATAAAGAATTAACAAATTCTAGCACCCTCCCACAAAAATACAAAACAAAAACTCAAACAAAAAATAAAACAAAACTTACAGAGATCTCATGTATACGGATGTGGAGGGCAGGCTCGCACCTCACAGGAGTGGCAAAAATATCTGGTTGACGCTTCACATTCGGTTCGCTCGTAAAGCGTGTCACCACCTATTGCTGAGCAGAGTGGGCATTGCGTCGTCTAGCAATGCACAGCGCGCGAGTAGGCGCAGGGAAATTTAAGGCGTTTTAGGGGTATGAGTAATCGAGATTTTGGACGAGGGCAGGGCAGCGAGCTCTCGAGAGTTTGGTTGGACAGGCGGCTATTTTGCCGGTAGGCAGAAAACGAGACAGCCGAGCTGAAGCTAGGCAGTCTTGGATCGTATTCAGCTGTTTCATAGTGAGCGTAGGGAGACGCGGAATAAAATAGTGTTTGTCGATAGATTCGAAATGGAGCTTCAAGTCCTTCAACAGTCCAGCGTCATTTAGAAGCTTAGTTTCACGAAAAAAAAAAAAAATCAATTTTTTAAAAAAATCGGGTCACCATGTCCAGACCTGGCAGTACACGCATCGGTTTTTAACCCGGTCCGGACCAGCGACCCGAGAATTGCCCTATTCTTTAATTAAGACCCGATAGACCGGACCGTGGTACAGCCATTAATCGGGCCGGACCGGTTCCGGTCTCAGGTCACGGTCCAAACCGGTCCAATATCCGGTCTGGAACCGTTATGAACACCCCTAGATATAACTAAGTATCTTTCTTTTGATAGTGTTGATATCACGACTTTAACTTTTATTTTCATTAAATATGAAATATAACATATATCGATAATTCATCCCAACCTTGTATCAAAAGACTGACAACACGCAATCTAGTAAAAAATCAATTTAAACACGCATAACATTACAATTTAGCTTGATGTAGCGATAACACGTTACTGTTGGATTTGTACATATATACTGATTTGGCTGCATTTTGACATGCCGCATTGACTCCGGAAGCTAAGATATGACCTAGGTTACCCTTCTTGTTAGGAGTAGCTTAATTAGTCTAAACCAACCAATATTAATTTCTTTTAAAGGGGAACAAATAAATGTTTGACGAACATTAAATAATCTTTTGCCTACCGCGACTCCGTCCTCGAATCCGCATCAAATTAAAACCAGTTACACTTTGACAACTACAATAATTAAACATGGTACTTAGCGTATATGAAATTATAATTCCAACTATCCGCTATTTTACTTTACGATCTGGTGTTCTATTTTATCAATAAAATAGTTGATATTTATACATGAAAAATGAGCAACTTCTAAAAACTTTCTTCTCGGAAGCGAGGGCTCACACTATTTCATCGTGGGCCTTATTGCAAAAAACCATTTTTATTCTACATGATTGAATGGATTGTCCATTTAAGCGCTGTTTTTGGGATAAAGCAGATATTACATTATTTAGGCAGAGTATCTAATTTTCATAATGCATTGATTGTTATTTTATTTTGGCCATTTTTTTAATTAAAAAAAGAAATAAAAAATGAACTAAAGTAATAAAACATAATTTTCTTTTTTAAAAAACAATAAACAATACGAAAGATAGAGAAAAAGCTGCAATTTTCAAAAAAAATGGTCAGCCCTAACTTTGTTTCCTTAGGCTAGAGGTATTTAGGACATTTGTTTCTTATGGCTTCCTCTAAATAGACATTACAATGAGAAAAAAAAAGCAAAAAAAGTTGATTGACCCAACTTTGCTCAAAGTTTGCACTTATAGTACAAAATATTTTTTTTGTATTACAAAAAGTCTTACCATTTAATTTAGTATAGCTAGCCTCAATTTAGTAGAACTTAGTGAAGAATTGGACTTTTGGAGTTTTAAGATGACATAGTAAATCGACATGATCATTGGCTCATGGGAGATTTCTACATACCAAAAGAAAAGCTAACAAAACGCTCCACCACAAGGCGTGTGATAAAGCTAAGTAAAACGGAAATTCAAATTGAATAAACACAATTAATATCCGATTGAGCACATACAATATTACATGATTTTAGAATAAATTCTAAGATTCAAAGTATTTTGAGAAATATATTAAATGTTAAAATAACTCCCGAAGCACTTGTTAGCAAGATTGTTATAAGTACGAAGTAATAGATTTTATTAGAGGTTTACCTAATTGAAGTGCTCATGAATTGTTTTTTTAGGTTGGTGTACCAAGCTTAGCCAAAAGTTTAGGATTTTAGATTTTGTGGAAAGGTTTTTTTCAAATAATTATATCTTTGTATTTTCTTTTCCTTTTGTGAAAAATAATGCGAAAAATAATTAATTCCTTGATCCGAAAATTAGTACTTGTAAAATATAAATCATCCGGTTTGTTAAAATAAGTGGTTATACTTGATTGTCTTATATTGGGTGAATATGATGGAGAGAAAGTGACAATAAAACTATAATTAGAGCTTTTTTAAGAAAATATGACATGTTTTTGATTATGATGGCTAGTTTAAGATAACTATACAAATTATTTGCATACAAAAGATATAGTTTGACTAACAAAGCTATCATCAAAATCAATTTTCACAAAATGTGATAATTATACTTCGTATAATAAAACCAAAAATATAAATGTTTATATCTTGAAGCAATCATCTGTTGTTTTCTAAACCACATGGTTTTAAAGAATTAAAGAGAACAAAGTAATTGAAAATACAGAATATTCTGTTAGAAGATACGAATTATAAAGGTTGACATGGGGTTAATTTCTTAGGACAAGAAGGATTGTCGTGACACTGTGTTGTGATGAAAAATTGATGTCTTTGTATATAATAAAAACGTGTCAATGTATTTTCTATCCAATTTTTCATTAAAAACCCTTTAGTATGTGTCCGTTAAACGGTTGAGATATGCTGTAATTGAGATACCCAGTTAAAAAAGTTGTTGTCCATTGATATACATACATATTGAACTTCTCGCGAGCAATTCGTACTGTGTGAACTCCTTGTAGCAGAACCAAATATTGATGTACATACACCTTGCAAAAAAATAAATATTGATGTACATATACTGTGGACTTGTTGGAATCGAGTTGTAGATTTGTCTATTTCGGGGTTGGGATTGGATCGCTTTACGACAATAACTTGAGTTAGAGGTGAGCGAAACAAACCTAGCCCAAAAAGGCGACTCATTTTTTGACGAAGCCCGACCAAAATAGGCCGAACCCCATATGCGCAAATTCTACCGTGGTCCCGGGACCATGGTCCTCATTATGGTCCCGGGCAAATGTTCATTTTCGAAATTAGAAATGTTCATCTCAACATGTAAAATGTTCATTTTCAAATGTAAATGTTCATATCTGAAAATGAACGCTTGTATTTTCGAAAATAAACACTTGTATTTTCGAAAATGAACATTTCTATTTTCAGAAATGAACATTTCTAGCTTCGAAAATGAACATTTGCCCGGGACCATGATGAGGAACATGGTCCCGGGACCATAACAGACCAATTTCCCCATATGGCTCTCACAAATGGGCCTTTTGTCCTTTGGGCCCAATGTCCAGCTGAATTGTGCCCAAAAGCCCAATTATCAAGGCTAAAGCCCAAATGCTACCTTTATTCAATCCGAAATTTGGTTCGACCATCTATTTGCTCACCTCTAACTTGAACGAACCGATTCAAGTCTAAAATTAGATTAGTGATTCGTAAATTTGACTAACGATCCGCCACTTAGATCGTAATCCGGAGTATAACCTCATGAGCTTGAAGCCTAGTAGCAGAATGTGGTTGGGTCTGGTCATTGTGGCTCAGTTGCCACATTAGTCCACAGTGTGGAAGGGCAATGCTTAAACAATGATGGAATCTTAAATACACATCTCAGATTACACAAATGTTTACAAATGTACACATAAATTATATAGGAGTAGAACAATACATGGACCCACCAAAATGATTGTCCATCTTCCAGGCCAGGGAAGAATTCATCCAAATCTTGATGGTCCAATGATTAATCAATAAACATATGCTTATACAATGTTTATGCTTAATTCAAATGAATGATCCTTTCTCTAATGAATATTAATGAACTCGTACCTGTAAGCCAAACCGACATGGTTAAGCCTTAGCAGGAACATGAATTCGAATGTACAGCAGTACATATATATGTAACTTTACAGCTGATGAATATGAGTTGAAGATCCTGCTCTTGCTTCATATCTTGCAGCCAGAGTGCTATACAGTACAGGTTTTAAACCGAAAACCTCCACTATGTGATCGCGAAGAGGTCAGTTGGCTAAGTTTTGTGTTCTTGGTGGTATAAGCACAAATCAGACCATGTATGTCATCCCAACCTCCATGATATTCATGTGTGGAACCTTCAGTACAGCCGAACCTCTCCTGCAATTCCTTCTCAGGAAAGCATAGAAGTAGTTGATGACCAACTTCTTAAGGAACCATGATTCTTTCTTTGCTCTGACATCACTATCTCCAAGCAAATATGTGAATCCTGAATCTACTGCCTCTCCAAGAGCAGCAAATTCATACTCAACACAAGGGTCGTCCTCTGACGACATTACACTCGATGGCAAGTCCTCCTTAATTTCCTTTGAACTCGACGCTCCTGGATCTCCCCAATGTTGATTATGCATCAGTGGTTTCCGGAGCTCATCATCATCAGCTTCTCCAGCATCTCTTGATCCCACTGAAGCGCTGTCAATATCCAATCCAGTCAAATCAGCCTCCAGAGCTTGATCTCGAGCCTCATTTTTCAGAAACTTTTTGAGACTTTGAACTAATAGTTCTTCGAAGGAATGGTGATTCTCCTTGCGAACATCTTTGTAACCATAACGAGCTATGCAACGGAACATGTGGTAGTCTCTAGGGCAAACCCTTCGGAAGAGAAACCGTTCTTCTTGAGGTACCACAGGAACTGGAACATACTTGATGCAGACAAAGATAATGGTAGAGTGAATGGCAGGAAGGCTTAGTAGAAATTGCCCYAGAATGGATGGGACTCCTTGAACAAGCTCATTGTAGAGTAATCCTACGCCAGGAACTCGTACAGTTCCAAGATTGGATCCYAGATCAAGCATGATATCCATGGAGATTTTATCTCTAACCTCGCAGCGATACTTAAGAACACTTCCATAGTTCCAGGTGTACATTACTATCAAAAAGCAGGCAGCAAAAGCCAAAGGAAGCCAACCACCCTCCAAGATTTTTGTTAGGACTGCTGACAGGTAAAGGAGTTCGATTGCCCCAAATACAATAGGAAAAGCAAGAGCTAAGAATATATTTGTTTGCCAGATCAAAAGCATCACTACTGTCACCAAGACAGTACTGACTAGCATGACTCCAACTTCAGCAATACCTGAAATTACAAATTTTTCTATGCTATCAGAGACACTACAACAGATGTGACATACATATTCAATATGCATTAGCAATGTCATTCACCAAACAGATAAGAAAAACATGCTGGCTTACCATATGCATTAGCAATGTCTGTGGTACTTCTAAAAGACGCGACCACTATAAGACACATTACCATCAGAAACCAGTTGATGACAGGAATATAAATCTGACCCATCAGCTTCTTTGAGGTGTGAATTATCTTCATCCTCGGGAAACATCCAAGGGCCATGGCTTGCTTTATGACCGAAAAGGTGGCAGAGATCATGGCTTGACTAGCAATAACAGCAGCCAATGTAGCAATCACAAAGACGGGCCAGAAAAGTCCTTCTGTTGGACAAAACTATAACAGTGTCAGCAAAAAGCTCATATAATTTAGGAAGACAAAGCAGCAGGTTTTTTGTCAAAGATGACCTGGCACACTATCATAGAAAACTCTCTCAGTAGAGGTTGGAAATCTCATTAGAAATGCTGCCTGTCCCATGTAAGCTAGGAGAAGGCAGGGGAACACAACAACGGTAAATGCAATCTGCAAGGTCATCGTACATTAGAGATAAACAGGAGTAGTGATCAAAGTGTTTTATGAAGCTCAGATAAAACCTGCCTGAATGGATTCTACAGAGAAATGGCCTAAATCAGCAAACATGGCTTCAGCTCCTGCAATTACACAGCTCTCAAATTAAACGGTAGCATAGGTAAGTCCGTAAGTGAACAAGCCACTGATTTTTCTCAAAGTTTTTTTAAAAAAAGAAAGTAAGTCAAGTCATTTATATGGCTTTTGACACAAAGATATTAAGACAATAAGGCAGCACTCAAAATACCTGTGATGCACAAAACACAGCCTCCAAGAGCTGACCATGCATGCATACCATTCTTTTTAAAGAAAAAGTAAATGTAAGCAGGATTAATGGCCCTTAGCACTGTAATGTCATATTTGAAGAGGTTGTAGATTCCAATAGATGCCAGCGAGAAGAACCACAAAGATAGGGCAGGAGCAAATGAGAAGCCAACTTTGCTGGTCCCAAACCTTTGTATGCTAAACAATCCAATCAGTATGATCATTGAAACAATGACAACWGCATCTGTCGATACAAGTAACAATATATTGGTCAGTTCGTACCAAAAACATMCACTGGAATAGTGGAATGCTTGAAATAAATATATAGARCACCTAAATGGAGGAAAAAAGATTAAATACTACATCATGTGAAATGAAAGTGTTAGCCGCTAACAGAATCAAAGCTTGCGAAGGTACCCTGACCAAATCACCATGTAAAATTTTGCAATACACTTAATTTGATAAGGAGTTAGATCAATCAACCCATATAAATCACCATGAAATTGATGTTCATAAGTCATAACTGAGTTGTAGCATCTAACTAGATTTCTCAGGTTCAACCTGTAGTACAATGCAAAAGGCTCATACAGAACATAACAAAACACTYTCAATCTAATAAAATTTATTCCAACTTATCCAAATTTGACTTATGAAACACATTTTTGTCAGCAGTAGACTCAGCACACAAGCTAGATGTACTTACCGGTGTCAAATCCCTTGAATTTACCCTGCAAACCACTCACAGCTGACATAACTGCACAAGGAAAACAGTAACTTAGATATGATAGGAAACATCAGCTATAACAAGAAAAATTTATATAGAGCATCTAACTTCATGAAGTTGCGTGCAGAATAACAGATACTTSGGAGGGAAATATGTCAATAACAAGAAGCTAATGGCTGATGGTGAAAACAAGCTTACTCAAAGTATTAGTAGTGTCTAACATCAATACAATGCTTTTTCTTTCATGTGTTCTTCTATTACTTTAGATTGAACACTATAATTTAAGAAATTGATTGAGTGTGTAAGCAACGCTAATTCATTAAGTTGGAGAAAGTCAGTATACATAGAAATTCTCATGTAAAACTATATGATATTTGAACTTTGTTGTCCTACAAAGCTGAACTAATTTGTGCAAGTAATGGTGATTATTGAAAACATACATACGACTAACTCATGTATTGGATTGAAGGAATGGAAGGAAGGGAGGGGAGGGAAACGGAGGGATGAATTCCTTCATTTGGATAAACAAATGAGGAGGGGAAGGAATTGGAGGGGAGGGAAATGGAGGGATTAATTTGTTAAGAATTGATCTCTCCAACAATGGAAGAATTTTACATCTCCCTTCCTATCCTTCCCTCCCTCTTTTCCCTCTCACTCAGTTCTCATATAAGCCTAAGTCTTATGCATCCAGATTCCACAGACATCCCAAATGAGGCATGATAAGTCAAAATTGAAGTAAATTGGTCGTTAGAGAAAGAAATAAAAAATGTACGTACCTGACATAGCTGAGTCAAAATACCATCCCTATAATCAATTGAAGTCCAGTAAGAACTAACAATAACAGCAAAGTTTTCATGAAGGGATTTTTTCCAAAAGCTCTTTGATTCTCAAGCCCTTTCAAGTTCTGGAGTGGGTAGTTTAAGCCTAAAGCTAGAGATCTGTTCGTCAGCTTGTTGGCGATTTGGAAGCACATTTACTTGGCATACTGCTTATGAGTGAATACAGTGCAAAGTCCTCCTGCAGCCAAATGTCGCACTTATTTGTAGATACAAAGTAGTATTAATACAGCACATAATGTGAAACCACTTATATAGATAACAAATAAAATCGAAACTGTACTTCCCCATTATCATTGGCTTAAGAACAACAAATACATATTTTGCTAATGGTACAAGAGCTATGGTGTACAGTACAACTGACAGTGCCCCAGAATATCAACCTCTGAATGTTATACGGCACTTGCTAACACATCATTGAAGACAATAAAGACTTGTGCCCATGTCACATACACCACCCGAGAGTTTGAAATGCCAACGCAAGATGCGCCATGTCGTTAGTTCCTGTACAATATTTATTTATATTCACAACATGATAAGAGATCATACTACAATTTTGGTTCATGTAGCTACCAAATACAGGATAAGGCTTCGATTGACTGAGCATGACTAAGAGTCTTAATGAAGTTTGCAGACTGGTCAGGGCCAACAGAATCCCATTTAGAGACTCTTAATCCCATTGGAGGATTATATATTTGAAGGAACTAAATATTAGAAAGTTCATTAACAAACTATGTACAAGTTCATAAATAGATGAAGGATACTCATTTAGTAGGTTCAACATAAAGTCCTTCCTCTATGTTTCACATAAACCTCCCTTTGTTGCAATCTTTTTGAAAACGAAGGAATGTGAAGCTACTAAAATTTTCACTGCAAGAAATCTCCCTTCTCGCAGCTCTCAACACGGACAAGACACTAATATAGAGTATAAGCCCTTGGATGCCTTCATATATAGGATTCATCAATCACAAAAAGTTTGAATAGACAGAGCAATCTACATTACTACTCCAATCGAGAACAAATAGGCCAGAACATGCTTTGAGCGCTTGTAAACCTGCTTTACTAACTTCGACAAATAGAATCTTACATGTTCATTAAGGTCTAAGGGCAAATGATTTAATAAGTGTTTTCACAAGATTTGATCTTACAAGATTATGAATACTCCACAAAGTCACAGTAATTTAAAGATGATCAATGTTCTCTGTCAAAAAAAAAAAAAACAAAGAACAGAAAGATGATTAATGTTGCAAGATTAGACATCATAAACTAGATGTGACTATAGGCTATTAATTTGTTGTAGTATTGGTACTAACAGTAATACCATCACTGATCAAAGGCACGGCTATCTTTTCTAATCTTACACCTTTCTCTAATCTTATTTCATAGTATCCTGTTACTGTAGTTTTTTGGTTATGCAGATATAATTGAGTATATTTAGATTAGTTATGCTGAGTATGCTCCAGTTTGAGTAGAACAGTTTATACACTCATTTTTTCAAAGTTCTACATTTTCACTCAAAATCCAAGCACTTTATTCACAAAAAAAACGTAAATGTAAGTACAACAAGTAATGAGAAAAAAAATCACAACTTGACCAAAAAAAAAACCACATCAGAAAATCACATTATACTATGAATTCAATCAGAACTGAAAAATACTGAAATTCCATGAAAAAAAACTGAAAATTTAACAAAAACACTCAGTACCTTATCATGATGAAGCATGAGAACAAACAGACATAATTTTGGCATGCTGCATACATCAAGTGAATAATTCTTTTAGGCTTCTTAACTAGCCTTCTTTTAACAGCCAATGAAGGAGAACCATATTTTTTCCTAAATTCATCATCATCTAATCTTGACCAAATTGGTGTTTCTTCTGAACTCACCTCACTTCCATCAACCCACCTTGATGACCCACTTCCACCACTCCCAACCCATGTCAATTTGCCACTTTCTTCTTCTACTACCATTTTTTTCTTCTTCTTGAATTRACACCAAATAACAATCACACAAAATACCCAATTYTAAACAAGTTTCAAAGATCAAATCTTTACACCAATTATATGACTTACATGAATCATTATGTTACATACAATGACACCCAACAAACAATTGATACTCAATAATAAATACAGTACAATAATTTARGAAATGGGGTACTAGCATTTTTTGTTTTTCTTATCCTTTGTTGGAAACTGTGATTGTGATTTGCGTTGATGATTGATCATTTGGGACGTTGCACTTGTGCAATAATATGAAAAACCAGCCACCCAATCAGAAGCTGCCACGTAAGCAATCAAGCATAAATTTTATTTTTTTTTTAATTTTATTTTGCAATGTTTGGACAAAAGAAATGCAATGCAAGTTGAAAAACATGTTATTTATTGGTTGAAAACAGAGTGACTGGATATATTGAAATATCATTGGAGTGGTTTTAATTGGTTTCTTAGTAGGAGTGACGTTTTTGTGGACTTTTGACGCTTTACAAAAGGTAGAGTACTAGGATGGATTATCTTCCTTAATTGTTTTGGCATCAATTTTGTTTTTTAAATCCAAATTTATCCTATTAT
This sequence comes from Bassia scoparia, assembly GCA_008642245.1. NCBI lineage: Eukaryota > Viridiplantae > Streptophyta > Magnoliopsida > Caryophyllales > Amaranthaceae > Bassia > Bassia scoparia. The sequence continues at coordinate 37,979 of SNQN01004717.1, read as the reverse complement.
TAATTTCATGTTCAACTCATGTTGTCAATTTTTAAATATGTTGAATTTTCATTGACTATGTTTTAGGTTTACTAACATGTTTCCTATCTACACTTCTCGTAAAATTTCAATTTTTCATAACATTTTAAGTCAACTAAACATGCGGAATAATAAAGATAAATTTGTTAAAATATAATATGTRCAATGTTCAAATTATCACTTTCATGTTGATAATGTTTATGGTTGTTCTTATTACTTATTCGCACCAAAATATGGTTTTTTTTTTGCCAAAAATGTTATCTTATCAATAACTCCGCGTATGAAACGAGTTTATGCAATGGATTATATGAAATGTATCACCATCAAAACTACAATTAAACCCCTTTAATATTGAATACTTCATCTATTCTCTTTTGTTCTTTCCATTTAGAATCGAAAAGAACATTAAAAAAAATTGAAAGGAGATTTTAATACGTAATATATACTTGCTACAAAATAAGTAGTACACTTGTTTTGTAATTTCGTTCCACTTGTCTAAAGAAGCTCGTACTCCTCATGAATGCACTTTGACCTAATGTTCAGTTCTGGTCAACTGAATTTTACTAGATTGAACTTATTGATACTGATCTGAACTTATTTTTACTAAACCTTAATCAATTTCTTAAGGATTGAACTTATTTTACTGAACTGGACTTATTACTATTGAATTGAACTTATTTTTACTGAACTGAACTTATTTTTACTGAAACTTATCTAAACAAGTGGACGAGAAGAGAGCCTTAAAAGTTACATGCCATCAAAAGTTACTCAAAACTTTATTTATGCTCGAGGCCTAATTAATATAGTTATGTCACGTGGGCTACTAATCTAAGAAGTTTAAGAAATTTACCCCCGACCTCAAGGTACCAAAAAGTCTAAGAAGTTTCCAAGACCGACCTAGGGGTATATGGGCTACTAATTTATACCTTGTTAGGGGTCACTTAGATGTTTCCAATATCTCGAGATATATGAACTATTAATTTATATGTTGGGTATTTGAGAAAATGTTACAAAAATAATTCTTCTATTCGTATCAAAATTAAGGTTCTATTCTCGTCAATCGAATTTTGCTGAACTGAACTTATTTATATTGAACTGAACTTATTGAAACCTAACTGAACTTATTTTTACTGAAACCTGAACAAATTTCTTAAGGATCAAACTTATTTTTACTGAACTGAACTTATTTTTACTGAAACCTTAATAAATTTCTTAAGGATTGAACTTATTTTTACTGAACTAGACTTATTGTAACTGAATTGAACTTATTTTTACTGAACTAAACTTATTGTTACTGAATTGAACTTATTATTACGAACTGAACTTATATTACCATTGTACTCTAAACTTAATTTTATTGAAACTTATTTAAATAAGATGCCTTGCATTACTTTTGTTAAGGAGGGAATGAATCTCGAATAATTTCCCATATTATTTAAGGCTTCGGAAAAAAAAAAAATTATTAGATTGGAATTTCCCAAAATTAAAAGACGGAGTGAAAAAACAGAAGGAATCAACTTGATTGCTCATAATCCAAAATTTGAAGAGATTCTTTTTCTGATCGCAATTTCGTCTTCATTCTCTTTCGATCAAAACCCTAATTAGGTTTTTGCTCTTCTTATCTCTCTGATTTCATCCTCAATTTCTCGAAATTGAGCCCTAAATCACATTCACTAACCAAGCAATTTCTCTATAGTTTCAGATCGCAGGAAGTATGGCACGAGTTTACGTTGGTAATTTGGATCCTCAAGTCACTGAACGCGAACTCGAGGATGAATTTCGCGTTTATGGCGTTCTTCGCAGGTTAATTTCTTCTTCCTCGTCGCTTGGTAATTGTTCCCTTCGAAAAAGGGAATTCTTTAACGAACTTCATAGCAAGTTAAAAGATTTTGTTTGATTGAGTTGTAATTTGTTGCTGTTTGAAATTCTTGATTTTTATTTTATTTATTTATTTATTTATTTATTTTTTTGCGTTATTTGAGATTATCGATTTGTCAAGTTTTGATTTCGGTTTCTCATGTTGCAAGGCGAAAATAATGCATGTGTGGGTTGCTCGAAGGCCACCGGGCTATGCGTTATCGAATTCGATGACAAAAGGATGCACTTGATGCAATTTCGTGCTCTTGATGGTATTCTCTTTTCACTAATCTTTTTTTGTTTGGGAATTTATCTAAGGTTCTAGATTTGATATAATGATACCTTGTTTGATCATGTGTTTGATACATTTTATTTAATTATAATCTTGTTTGATGTCACATTCTTTTGCCGAATTAAGTGTTTTGTGAAGGCTCACGGTGTTGTCCTTACTGATTGTGTTTGATGTTTGTTTTACCTGCTTATTATGTTATATTATGTAAATTATAATCTGGCCGAAATGAATTCATCGGTACTCGGTAGCCTAATGCCAAGCTGAGCAGGGACCATTTGGGGAGCAAATTGAAGTGAAGTTTAAAACTTGTATGAGCGATACATATTGGACTCTACTTGGATTTTGTTGTTCATATTGCATGTAAAGTTTTGCTAGACGTGCGATTGTGTAAATGGGGCCTTCTAAATCCTTTGTTTGTTCATTAAACTCTCTTCTATTGTCGTTGAGGTCTTCTTGTTGACTAGTCCTGATCTTAATGTATTTTTCTTCTGGGCCTTGCTTTGTTTTGCTTGCTCTCAGTTCTGGTGAACATTTGAATACTGATGTTACTCTTCAACTGTCTAGACTCTTGAGTGAACTGCAAGTTTTTTTTATTTCCTTTGGTTTGAATGGCAAGTGTATCTTTCTTGTAATGTTTTAACACCTGTTGTATCAATATACTCACAATAAAAGCTCTTTAATAGGAAGAAATGGTTGGCGAGTGGAACTTTCCCATAATGCAAAAGGCGCGGAGGCCGTGGTGGACGTGGGCGTGGGCGAGGTGGTGATGAAATGAAATGCTATGAATGTGAGAACCTGGCATTTTGCTCGTGAATGTCGTTTGCGAGTTGGTTCTGAGGGAATAGGTGTGGACGACGTCGAAGCCCTCACCTATTCGTCATCGTGGAGTCTGGTTATGGCGCAGGTTTGCATTTGAGGATCAGTAATGCTTCTTTTTGTATAATTTTTTCTGATTATTGTGTTTTTGCTTGTTGTTGCTTGTATGTGGCTGTGTCTGATTACCGTTTGTCATTTTGAACTTGGAATTGAATATCTCCCATCCATTGTCAAGTGAAGAATTTCACCTCTCTGTGTTTTATAGATTGGTGTGGAGCTTGTTCGATTTTTTGTTATTTTTTTAATGCTCTTGCTTTCCTTCACTGTAGTTTGTGATATCATTTTTGATGATTGATATGATGAGTTGATCACAGTGGCAGGAGTTATAGCCCACGTGGTTATAGTCACGAGGAAGGAGGTCACCACCAAGAAGACGAGCATATCACCTGGATTCCGTCGTGGTCGAAGCTATAGTAGGTCACCACCATATCGTCGTGCTCGCCGTGTCTCGCCTTATGCTAATGTTATGTGAGGCTCTCTGCAACCTTTACCTTCTTGCCTGTTCTTTTTTAATTGATTTTCTTGTGGTGGACCTGTCCTGTTAGTTTACTAGTTTTTATGTGCACGCGATGCGTGCTTAAACCTACGAAAATCGCAATTTATGAAAAAATGATTATATAAATTTATTTAATTAAAATGATTAAGAAATAGTATTTGCTATTATTATTTCTTCGGAATAGCTTATAAACAATATAATTTATTTTAATTGTAATTATTTGTAAATAATTTTGACTTGAATTCAAAATATATTCTCGTATGTTCAATTCAATTTGTATAATAATGTTGATATATTTGAGTTTAGTCACGTCATAAATGTATTGTCAATTTTTAATAGAACAATGAAGTTAATAGAATAGAAAATGAGTACTTTAACACATCAATTATAACTTTTTTAGTTAAGGGTATATAGTCTTTTAGGCACATGATTTATTAAGGGTATTAACATATTTAAGAGGGGGGACACATCTTCCTCCCCCTTCCCTTAATAATAGAGATTTATTTATTTATTATTTATTTTTTAATCAGATTGCATTCTGTTTGTGTAATTATCAAGTATCATTTGTAATTATTAATTAGTATTTGCAGTTTAAGTTTTCTTAGGAAGAGTTGTTGAGGGTGAGTTTTGAATTAGGCTTCATATTGAATTATTTTGGTTATTTTGAGTTTTGATTAGGCTTCATATTGAATTATTTTTGTGATTTTGGTACTGGACGGGGTATCTCTTTGTAACTTGAAAGATTATGTAGTTATGTACTTATGTGGGGCTGTGGGCTATGGCTTAGTTTATTGTGAATATTTTTTAGATTGAATCATTTTACTGTTGTCCCTTGTTTGAACTTGTCAAGTTGACATATACTGAATGTGTGGTAGCATATAGCTGCTTTCAATTGAAATGCAATCTGTGTGGTCGTTTTTAAAGCATACACCTTTTGTTGTGCTCTAACCTTGTATTCTTTTCTGATTCAGAATCTGATGCTGCCAAATGGTGATGAAGCTCTACAGGAGGCAGCAGTTTCAGGAGCAGCAATAGTACTASTAGGGATGAAGGATGGTCATTGGACTTTGGACCCCTTATTGCACCATCTTGCTCTCTACGGGTTTCAGATTGGTGTAGGTCTCTTTTATGATTGCCATATTAGTGTCATTTGATAGTTCTCTTAGCTTTGTGATCATATGCTGTTAGCCTGTTAATCTCGTGTACTTTATAATCTTCTTAGTATGTTTATAAGTCTGTGTGAAGTTGGTGTTTCTGAAGGACTAAAAGTTAACATTTTCTTTTGTGAGGTGTGTTTTTAGGATGCACCGGCATCGTTCCGACTCTTACTGCTTACAGTGCTCCGTTTTTTCAAATCTGCTTGTGTGCGTCATCATCTGCTTTTCATCGCTTCTACCTTTTAGCTTCATGTCATGAACTGCAGTCTCAGTGCATTGGCTGCCCTCAAACTCTTTATTTCATCATGTATGAACAAGCAGCTCTACCTAGACCATTTTTGCTCTATGCTGACCTGGTTGAAGAAGATAAGACTTCATCATTTTTCGTCGTAGCTTGATTTTGAGTGGTTAGGAATCGTCAAAAGTTATGTTTTCGGTTGTTCTGAATGTGCACTCAACGATTGAAAAGGAAGTAAACCACACACGCCTCCTTTGCTTGAACATCTAGACTCACGACATACTTCTCAGGGGTTCTATATGGACTTCTTCCTGCTTGTTTGCACGACTTGGTAAAAAGCACTGCTCCAACCTCACTGTCCTTTGGGCAACATAATTTTTTTCCTGCACAGTTTTCAGGACCTGAGTTAAAGACCTTGTGCAGGTAAGATTATCTATATTGTCCTGGTTGCTATTTGGCTGTGTCGCAAACTTTGTTGTGCCTTATGTTTCCTTGTCACTTGACTGATTTGTGATCTAGATTGAGTTTTATTCTTATTTTTTAGATGTAGACTGCAGTAGAGTTTAGGTCTCATATGAAGAGAATTAATCTTGTTTGATGCATGTTAGTCAATTCTTCCCCAAAATTTGATGTTGCTTTTTGAAAATTTCAAACTCTTAGCGACTCCCGGTATTAATTATAAATAGGTTGCCRTCCCTCACATTGCATGATTATTTTCATGTTTGGACATATATAATGAGCAAAACATGGAAGGTGTAAACATAAGATGTGCAAAGAATGTGAGAGGGAACACCTCAAACGGTGTAAACATAAGATGTGCAAAGAATATGGGAGGGAACACCGAAAAACTAAGTATTCCGGGGAGTATCTTAAAGGCTTAGATATAGTTTTGTAACAATGCATTTTTCACACAACTAAAATATTCTCCAACTTGTGATCAACCATAAATTTTTGAAGTAAGTGAATGTTTGTGTAAATAGTTATCTCGTCATCACCTCTGATTGTCTGATGTTTTGGTAATGACTAGAGTTAATAATCGAATGTATGATTGGTCTGTTCCATCTGTACTTACCTCTCAATTCTGCTTCTGCGCTATATGTACAATTAATTTGAGTATTAGCTCTCTGAGTACTGCTCCTATATAAAAATGTGACACTTATATTAAGGAATGGCCTGGGCGGCTGGGTTTATATGGATGTAAGTCGAGAAAATGGTGACGAGCATGTGAGTATCTCTATGGCATGACTTGTGTGGAACTTCACTGTTAAGTTAATGTTTTTCTTCATTGGTTATTTCCTTGGACATCGGCATGAGACGTCAGAGGTGTGTTAATGGTTTGTTGGGTGCTTAATAAGTGGATGAGATGAGCCTTTTCCTTTGCAAGAGTGTGAAGTATATCAGAGCTTTTACCCCATGTTGGTATGATTGTGTGATAGTAGTTTGTATAACATTTTCAAATCGAACCGAATGATTATAAGTAGTTTGTGGAAATTGGGCTTCACACTCCTGTACGGAGATTGGAGATTGGAGATGGAAAGCCGATAACCCGTACATTTCCTTATTGGAACATAGCAGTTAGTCTTGAACGCATTCTGGCCATTAGTACCTCCAGCGCTTTGGGTGAATTTTGTACCATGCAAATGATTTGCTCGTGATGATAGCTCGTTGGTTTGTATTTTTTTTTTCCCTTTTTACCCAAATCTTTGGATCAATACTGTATTCAGCTTAAATGGGAAAACAAGATTTGGAGCAATGTTTTCGGTCCCCTTTTTTGATTGAATTAAGTGCCTGTTTATGTAGCAGCTTTGCTTAGCTCTACGAATTAGGTTAGGTTTCAAAAAATAAGTTGTCGATATTAAAATGGAGTCACATTACGTTTTATGTTAAGACCAAATTCTTTAAAGAAAATAAATTGAATGAATTAACTTGCAAAGTTGCAATTCTTGTTTGAAAAGACTAGTGTGTGTATTGTGATCTCCATCCCCCTTGTCTTTTATATCGCAAAATTGCCAGTAAATCTTGGAGCATCAATAGCAATCCTCTTTCTTTTAATTTTTTTTGTATCAATCAAATTGTGATATCGAATTGTTTTTATGGAATTGAGAATATAAAATAGTTCACGGTTGTATCAATGATTGTGAAAGTCAAAGTCTTATACAAATATTTGTGACAAAGTCATCCACAAATTCTACAAAAGGGTGACGTTATTTATCGATTTAGACCTCTTCTTTAAAATATAAAATAATTAGTACTTTTAAAAATTAAATTAATTAAAGTAGCTAATTATGTGTTAGTATCTAAGTTTTTCAAAAGCACATTATTGGTAGCACCAGACATTACTACTTAATAAAAAAGTTGATTTGGTTTTTCACATTCAAAGAAAGGATAAAGCCAAAAAAATAAAAACAGTGAGAAAAAGTCAAATTTTGATAGTTGACTTTTGTCGGTCAAAAGGATTAACCTAATCTAATAGCATATACTGAAGCAATTCCTTACCCTTTTATATTTTCCCCTCAAATAAAATCATTATTGTTTTAATTACAATTTGAAATAATTTTCTGTTTCATGATTTGACTAATTAACTCACATAAAATGCAATAATTTCATATTTGAATCAAATAATCAAGTGGACACTATCTTTCTCCCCTTCCCTTTATTAATAGAGATATTTATATTATTATTATTATATATTACTCCGTATTATTATATTTTATTATTGCATAAGAATTATAACCAAAACATTTTATTAAGGTAAATAATTGTACTTTGCAAAACTTTAAACATTATTATTAATTTGATCATACATATATAATTCTATTTGATTTATCACAAAATAAACATTTATGATTAAATAATACATTTAAAAAATAAGTTTTGATTTTATTTACGGTATTTCGTATTTTATTTAAAAGTCGGAGCATTTAATTTATCGGACTATTAGTTAGTTAATATCTATATTATGGTCATAATATTTATAATATATTAAGATAGAATTTGGTATTAAGTACCTCCGCTATCAGTAGTATTAGCTAGCAAAATAACCCTAAATCTTATTTAGACTAGAAATTTTTATGATTTTTAGATAGATTAGAAGTAATCATCTTAATCTGATCTTAGTATATAAATCATGTAGGTTAATGTCATTGTTTTTATTTATTCCACTCTTCGCAAAAGTGCAAAAACCACAGCCAGACTCATTTAGAAACTACATTAGAACTCCATATTCATTGCTATAAATCATTTCACCACCTCAAGACGTTCGACCTATGAAACAAATTTTCGCAAACTATCGTTTCCCCCGAACCCAAAGTATCCACATTATGCATACACAAACATATAAGATTAACCACCTCCAATAAAAACACTCAAAGCATCATCTTGTCTCAGTGATGTGACCAGTCAACTAATGACTCCTCCCCTTAGATACAAGTGAGCTTAGTGTGTTATGCCCACATGAGACACCATCTCTTTTACCCCCGAAACTCAGACATGACAAACATACCATCATTAGCAATTAGTAGGCCCTGCATCAAATCTAAACACAACTCGCCAAGAAATGTATCAACAATTTACTCTACGTTTGGCTATCCCCTACAATCGAAATATCACTCATGACGACAGAAGTTCTAATTCTATATTCGGTTCCGACAATCAGCCAGCGTAGAAACAAAATAGCATTAACCATAGATTACAGAAGATTGACGTCACTTTAATAACGAGTTATGCCGTATTGGTTCCAATCAATACTAATGATGGAGGCTTCCCATTTGGTGCTATATCTGATTGTGTTTTCTAGCGCGACGATGAATCTACAGCTAATTTCTCAACGTAACGAATAGAGCCGAGTAAACACGAAGAGTGATACAATTTGTCACACACAACACCAACATATGCGAATAAGTAAAAATATCTGTACTGGGAGGATACTTTCATGATAAAACATCAACGCAGCATCTTAAGGACGTATACCCACTTAACTAAGAACCCGTTCGTTTAAGTCGTCCACACACTCCATCCCATCCTCAGGTTACAAAATAGACTATATATCTCAATAGAAGCATTAACAGAAGCCAATATACGATGATCAAGCGTAATATGGTCGAATGTCTGTCTAATGCGACGAAAGCGACCTCTGCATTATGCCAGGTGTCGATGATTTGTCTTGGTAGGCCGATCCTACGTTAAACACATATTCATACACGTATTACCAAGTTACCTGGCACTGAGTGTCGAGCAAGCTGTTACTTGGAACACTAATAAACTAAATAATGATTCTTATACATGGTTGTTGAAACATGATACGAGAAGGTCTGGAGTTAGAATTCGCAGTCCTTGATGAGCTAGCGAAGTCCAGCGAATGGGAAGCCCAGATCGGAGCCAAGACCAAAACTCAGTCTTAACGGGGTTCGCTGGACAACGAATTAGACTAGAGACACCCAACATATCGCAAAATTAGATCAAATAAGGAATTTTCTCATAGAAGGAGCTGAATCAGTTGAGTTTCACCATATCATGGGAAAACTCAAATAATTTTAAGAAACAGAAATGAAGTAAAAATCTTAGTGAATAGTGGCAGTTCATACTAAAATTGACGACTCAGTCGCCGTAACTATCGCTACTGCAAATTCTGATGGGATTGTTTTGTGTAGTGAATATTTTGAAATGGCTTGCCCTTTGTTTTATACTATCATATTTGCGAACAACCAGAATTGTTGATCCAGAAGGCTGCTGCTGATCTGATTTGGAAGCTAAAAAATAAATACAAAATATTTCCGAGAGGCATCCAAGTCTGAGAAGGTTTACTGTTATTGTTTTAGCTCAGCATACCATGTCATCGACGGAAGAAATTCCATTGAAAAGGAAATTATCTACGACCCATTAACCCCAAATTTCATCTCTAGTGTAGCCCATGATTTCAAACTGTACTATGCACTTATAAGATTTTAGATAACAAGAATACAAGATCAATCTTGATGTAGCCTGCCTTTCGTGACAGAACGTCCAGAGACCAAAGAATTGTATATATTTATGTTTTTCCCGCATTGTTTCATCCTGACAAACCTCCATTTTCCAGTCCTTCTGACTAATAGCGAGAATCTGACACCAATTGCATATATGTGCGTGCACAAAATCCCTCCTTTATACTATTGTCTGTTATTCTTATACACTTGAACTGTCATTAATCCTAGATTCTCTACCCGAATTATAACGATTCATTCCTATATTCCCGCACAGAAGAGACCTATTATTTGTTTCTTGAGAGTACATAAGACATAAAGGCTCTGAGCTGGGATCTTAAAGCTTCGGCTTCAAGTTTTGTCGGTTCCCCCTAGGAAATCCCCCAGCTGAGCAGCATTACTCTGGTGTGAAATACATCCGTTTTGAGATTTTCCTCACCTACCTACCACCCATGATAATGGACTCTTACCCTCTAACCAACCACATCACCAATAATTCACATTCTGTTTCCTTTCCATCTACGTATTATTGTAAGATTTCACAAACACAGATCCTAGCCTGTGAAGTGACTCCCCATCTATTGCAAAGTGGCAAATCAGCTCCGAATCCTGTCAAATCTCCCTGAGTCTGAGGGAAGGTCCCCAACTCGCCTCGGTCTGGTCTCTTCACAGATGGTAGAATCTTCTCCATTTATCACACATTCTGACATCCCCTCATCCATCATGTTGCGTTAATATTTTCTACTTTTTTTACATACAACTAGACACATTTTTTTCATA
>SNQN01004717.1:7129-21099 GCA_008642245.1 Bassia scoparia | reverse complement strand
AAGATTTAAAAAAATTGATTTGAATGGATTTGATCCATTTGATTGGTCACTTCACAGCTAGTTGTTTGAATTTTAAATATAAGTACAAGAACAATAATTTTTGTGTGTTAAGAGATCCATAATTTGGGTGAATTAGTTGACATATTCTAACCCCAGGATAAGGCGCAAATACATCGATGGGTTTTAGCCGGGAGTATCGCGGTGTCCCCCCTGCTGGCAGCTAGAGCATTTGAGGGAGGGATTACTATTGATGTCTTGAAGGTATGTTGAAGGGGTGCGTGGAGGATACACGCACTCGAGTTCCGCTAGCCGTGGTCTACATTTTCGTCGAAAGTAGAGACGGTCGAGTGCTTATGTAGTGAGGAAAGGTGATCTGATGGATAATGGTTTAAAAACGTGCACGGGTTTCTCTTGACGTTATTGACGTGTCACGGGAGTGTCAGCCAAAACCTGAACCGGTGCGTGAAATCTGTATTAGTGTTCTTAATATTTTATATTAATACAACTGATATTTTATATTTCTGTTCCTCATATTGTATTAAGATGGAAGTTTCACTGAGTTTTCTTCTTCCTTTGTAACTTCAATATRTCACTGCTCAAAATCAAGGTCAACTACCAAAAGAAATTCAATCTTCCCAGATAACTTTCCATTCAAACATCCATGAATTCTGAAGCTGATCAAGCATTGTTACAAGGCTTACAACCCCATGAAGAAGCCGGGTTTCGGAAGGAAATGCAAAATGATCTCAAGCTCAGGCATCTGATAATCTCTGATACTCTAAAATATGCTGTTAAGATCTTTACAAGCAATACTAACTTCGCGGTCTTAGTGATTTTATCATTTCTACCTTTCTTTGTTTTCATGGTTTTCTATGAGTTAAGAATCTCAGAATTAGTGGATTATGCATCATACTCTCTAGTACCACCATACATTGTAGACATCTTTACTCTTGGTAGTGATGAATCTAGGGAGTACGATGCAAACGAGTCTGAAAGGAAACAATTTCGTGTTGTTCTTGAGCTCTTCCCCTTCTATTGGGCTCTGCTTCCTCTGGTTGAGCTGTTCAGTTTCCCTGTGATTATTAATGTTGCATTCGAAAATATATGCAGGGGGGCAGTCAGTCATCATAACACTAAAGACTCGATAAAAGAAGTCTTTTGTCCAGCAATACAACTTAAGGGTCATTTTAAGACCTTATTTGGTTCAGTCTTCTAACTTGTACCGTTTTTGGTCTGTTTTGGACGGTGGTCGCACCAAATTATGCGGCATCACCCTTCCATAGGGACGAGATGACTAGGTATCTTATCAGCCAGGGTTTCACGCAGTTAGTTTTCTCTGCTGCCTATCAAGTTCTTAGAATGGAGTGTCTGATTGGAAATTGGCTGAGTTGGTTTTGTTGCATATCGAACAATGGAGTCATGCTTATAGAGATGTCGGCGTTACTATGGGAAGACTGCAGGCGCAAACCTTAGGTTCCAATGATGCTTGTTATCCTCATATTTAGTGTTGTTTCTATAGGCTTCCCTTTGTAGTTGCTAGGGGTGTGTGTTTGTCAGATGTTGGATTGTAGTCACTATAATTGTTGTGCTTGGGTTTGCTTGGGATTTGGTGAAGTGGGTTGCCTACTTGTGTCGTACTTCTATAATTGGTAAGGCCGCTGATGTGCTGTTAAAATAGGCTTGATGAAGAAGTTTCGCAAAGTTGTGAAAACTGAATGGAACTTAATGGAAATGATCGATTTTGTATGATGTTATATGTGTTTTTTAGTCGAATTATCCAACCCAATTTTTATGTTAAAGCGGAGTAGCAAAGGTACAATCTAGTATCTGTTAAGAGCGATTTATAAACTAAGGGCCTTAGCTGGTTAGACGACCTGACAATCGATGTTGCGGTTTGGCCTATAGACAAGTTCAGTTTGTTCACCTGTGAGGTTTGTAGAACAGCTGTGCCCTGCTTATTACTAGTAAAGTCATGGGGCGAGACTGCAAAAATTCTCTCTAGCGCGCGACCTAAATTATAATTTTGGCCATCCATGGACCTCAATTGTTGGATCAAGGCTTTCCTACAACACTAGAAGAAGAAGAAGAACATCCACCGAGCAGTCGATACAAGGGGCATAGCTAAGTATTCAATCTCAAGCAGCTCAGTCCTTTGGGTCTGAAATCGCTTTTCGAAAACATTCACAAGAACAGGCAGTTTTTTACCATTCTTCAGTTTCATATGCTAATCTTTTCATTGATTTGTATTTATGTAATTGGAGATTGGGTAAGCCATGACTTTGGGTTGATTTCAAGTGTTCGCTTGAATTGGTTTTTTAGTTTATAGTCATTATTTACTTAAATTATGAGAATGAGGAGGGAACATCAACAATTTAAATGCATGCTAGCATTCTCCTTAAAATGTAGATACTTTGTTTTTGCTCAATATTATTACAAGGTACGAAATTTGTTTTTTTAAATTTTTTTTTTATAAAGGGTGTCATTTTGCGTTAAAACAACTTATACGAAAGTAATTTTTTGTAGTGATAAATTGGTAAATGTTAGAGAGCTAATTGAAAAAAATGTATGTAAAAACTGTGTGTTGACAAAATTAGTAAAATAAAAGGGTATAGGTCATGGGTTCTGTCTAGACCCAGATTAATGGGTCATAAATAGGACACGGACCCTTAGAAATTGGGACGAGTCAAACAAAATGAATACGGGAGGTGATCCTTGCACTCATTTGAGTATGTTCCTGCTCGACACAAATAGGTCCCAATATTTATTTTAAAAAAACAAACGATTTTAGCGACCGTTTTTTAGACAGTCGTTAAATTGAAACACTCGGTCACTAAATTTGAAAGACTTAATCACTAAATTGAAATATTTGGTCGCCAAAACCGAAAAAAAACGATCGCAAAATTAAAAAATTCGAGTACAAAAAATGGAGAATGATCCCAAATTTTTAAAAAAATATTCAAAAAAATTGAGGGCCTCATTTTATTGTAATTTAAAAAACGGATTTTAAATTCTCGGAGACGGCCCTAGCAACTCAGAGTCATCACCATGCTACTAGCTACGACCCTGCATGTAATGGGGCGGACCTACAAGCAAAACTGCCTATTTTTTCACACTTAAAACTAGAGAGCCCGACCAAAAACTAAAACCACCACCAGTGGCATTAAAAAAAAAATTCTTTTTTTGAAAAAAAATTTAACGCTTTTCTTTTCTATGATTTTTGATTGAGAATTTTTCAAATCAAAAGTAAAATCACAATTTCAGGAATAACTCATGTGGGTTAGAGTTATTTCTCGAAATTTGAAAAAAACTTTACATAGATTTTCATTCCTCTTATATTTTCTCTTCAATTAACCCGATCCAAGCCTATAGGTTCCGATCTGTTTACATTAACTGAAATCAACTTGGGAACTGAACCTGAATGGAGCGAACTGAATTGAATACTTTAGAGAGAGAAATTGAAAGTTAAGAATATGAACTGGAACTGAAAAAATTTAACTTTTATCAATGTAAAATAAACCCTAAACGACTACAGAAGTAGATATAAATCGGATTTTTTTTCAACCCGAAAAATAACCGCCTAACCAGGACGGCTTTAAGCCCGGATATTTGAAAGTCAAATAGTCGCTTTTGGTCTTTGGCCCATTCTAAAAACCAGAATAAAACCCTAAAACTCCTAGAACATTCCTTCCCACACCTTCTTTCCTCTCTCTCTCTCTCCTCCTTTTATTTTCTTCATTTTTTTCACACCTCAAAGCAAGCGGCAACGTCCAAGTCTCCAAACCCATGCAGATCGAGGTAAGATGGCTCCTTCGCTTTCTACTCCGTACATTCCATTGAATTTCAATTCGTCTTTCTTCATTGCTTGATGTTCGATTTTCATTCTCAAATTCCTGATTGTTTGATTTTTGGCGAGTAAAGAACAAGGCGGGATTTTCCAAGGGTAAGAAGGGAGGAAAGAGGAAAGCGTAAGTTCTTCCATTTCTTCATTCATTTATTTGCATTTTGTTACGATTATGCTTTTGATTTTTTGTTTTTTTTTGATGATTTGTTATGTCTGTTTGTTTGATTGAGGTTGATGATGCAGCGTTGATCCCCCCCCCCTTTTTGCCAAGAAGGAGGATTGGTACGAGTTAAAGTGGCACCCTGTCGATCTTCTTGACAAGGAATGTCGGCAAAAAAACCCTAGTTAACTCGTAGCTTCAGGGGTACAAGGAGGACTGTGGTTCAATTATCTCATCTCCATATATTCCAACCTCCTTTTTTTTTTATTTAAGTAGTATTAGATCTAGTTGAATTTCATGTCTTACCTCATAATGCGTTTTAGAAAACTTATAATGTTATACTAACAACATTCTAATAATGATAGATCAACTCAATAAACATTTAATTTGTATAAATGTAAAAAGATTATCAAGTATAATTAGAGTTTTTGAATTTGGTTATGATTTTATAAAAAGAATGCGTAAAGTCAGTTAAAATCATATATAATTTTAACTCATACCACTTATATAATGATAAGACATTGTTAAAATTGAGGAATGACTGGGGTACGACATCATATAATTGTACTTTTGTTTTAGAACAAACTGGTTTGACTGTCACAGGATGGCATGTGTTACGAATCACTTAAAGAAAGAAATCACTATTTTTGAATGATTATTTAATCAATTTCTTTATAAAAAACTACAATTCGAATTTCTAGCAATTTGTGATTGTATACTCCAAACAATAAATAATATTATAATGTATAAGAGTGATTGCTGATGTTATGCCTCGGCAGAGACGACATTTACTGCCAATGTTGACGATCATGAAAAATTCAATGAGAGAAATGATGCATCAACAATAAACACCTATGAAGCTTATTTTCATAACAAAGGAATTCACATCACTGTTGGAAGCAATACGTTAAATTCAACAGATCTATTTTTTTTCTTTAAATAACTTTTTTTGTTTCCCCCTAAATTTTCTTCTTCTAAATCCACCTCACAATATAACTTAAATACGATGCTCATAAAAATATATAAAATCGAAACAAACTAGATAGGTTCGGTATAGCAAACATACCTAAACCTAAATTCTGTAATGCATTTTTTATTACAATAGCTTCTACATTTTAATTATCAGGTTTCACTTAAAATCAACAAACTACAAGCACCCTTAATGAGACAAATTCGCGCGAGAATACAACATAGAATTCCTCGATTTCAACAATGCTCACGTAGTCTGACAAAAGCTAATTGATACCTAATTGACCAAATCAATCTGTGTGTTAAACAAAATGAAAGGGAACGTAAAAGTAAGTCAGTCAAGAGCAACGAACAACACAAGAACCATAGAACCATTACTCTCGCCATAATACAATCCATAAATCAAGGCGAGAAAGGCGACCAAATACACAATAACCAAAATAAAATAAAGGGTACAACACTAATAATCACCACCCTGTCTCAGATAGTCTGTGCATCTTTATAAATCATCTACTAAATTGAATCTCACAATTTAATGTAAATTTCTCTCGTGGATAAAGACGAACCATCCTCCTTTACATGATCTATTAAAGTCCACCATCCAATCGTTCCAGGCTGACTAATGGCCCTCATAATTGTGCTCTGGTAGGTCAAAATAAGACTACGTATCATGCATATGATTCCCATTAAGGAAATACGGATAGAAATGCGCATAGTCCGCTCATCTCCACCTATCCTCACACCTCCCTGCCTTAAACTTAACGCACACATCCGCGCGCGCTACCTAATATTTTCGCCCAACAATAATGATACTATACCTGTGTTAACCTAGACCCTAAATTTACAACCGACCCCGAAACGCACCAGCTCCAACCCAACTATAAATCACTTCCTCACGAGTCGTTAATCGCATCTTAAAATTGACTGCCCCAAGCCACAGGTTGATTGTAGGCGGTGTTATAGCAAAATCTGACTATCACATACAATAATACACCATAAAACCACCACTCATGCGCCTGGTAAGAAAAGCTCTTGGGAAACCAATAAGGTAGCAACTTACAAAACACTACATCAGCAACCAGGAACCGAAAGGCTTCATCAAATCATACCACACATGACGTTAATAAGTCATTCAAATCTCAGAGAGAGGAACGTCGCAAGCCAACGAGGACCATCCATTTAAAATTCCTATTTATTCCTTCGCTGAACTGTGTATTGCTTATTGCGATACTAATTATGAGAGTTCCGAAATAAACCTCTAATTGGTTTCCCAAGAACTAGCCTCTCACACAAATAGAAAATAATCAGAAACTTATTAACGGCGGGGCCTAACTCGTTCTCCGGAATTTGCCACTGGCCTAACTCATCGGCGCAAGCACGAGGATAATGCGAGCATGTTTGAGGTAGTTCAATTTAGGTATAAGCTTCGATCTCTCCTCAACCAATTCTTCATCTCAGCATCTCCATCCAGGCAAAGTATCTCAAGCGCCACACTTGTTCAGGGAAAGAAATCCGCCTCGAACGACAAGCCCGACTGCCAGTTACCTATAAAAAGAGATAATTCCAGAGGTTGCAGTCACATAGGTCTGAAGAGTGAAGTGATCAGCACTCTCCACGTGAGAGAAAGCCCTTCCTGAGAGTACTCAAATAATCCGAGATGACATATAATACCTACATCCTTAAATAAAAGACCCTCCAGCTGAGATGACAGAGCAAATAGCTCAATTGTGCCAGGAAGCGTATAGCGTACAGGGAAACTGAACCAAAGTCCAAGTAATAAAGAACCATTATTCGAACATGTACCACTACACGATCCACATTAAAAACTCTAACCACCTCATTATCACAAATACATCATGAGAACCACATCCAGTAAATTTGTGATACGTAGGTATCGACCAATATTTTACCACACACGACCACATCATCACAGTGATACTTAATCCCATAATAAGAAACCTATATCTACTACACCATCAGGCCCTGACGGCTTAGATCGACAAAGCTGTAATCGAGATCCCTTGTTCGTATGAGAGAATATATGGTCTATGCCGTGGACATGCAGTAGAGAAAAATATAAACCACATTGCTCTAAACTAGAAACACATAAAAAAGTTTTTCTAGACCAGCCATATCCGAACGAGTAACATAACACCGACGACAACACACCGCCAATACCACTTAAACCAATTATTCGGAGTATCCAACGCCCCAATAGGAGTACATTCTCAACGAACAATAACAAGACCTATACCTAACCATGAGCAGACTGCAACAACCCCTCCAGCACCCGCTATGCTCAGTCTCAGTCTCGTGGTCTAAGATCATCTGTATCCGCCCTCATCAAAACATTCTCTTCGCATCTACAATCCTCAAAGTGTAGATCCAGCGCATGCAATGTTATCTACTCACGCAATACAGAAAAAAAAAAAGCCAAGAAACCCCGTCCTAACCGATAAAAATAATATCCGAAGACTCACTGAAAAAGCGTAATTCGCAACCACCTCAATGTATGGCGTCCGGAATGCCAAACGCGTTCATCCATCACCATACTAATATTAAAATCCCTCATCCCATAGACCTAAGGCGCTAATCATCAGCGCTAAAGGAACACGTTCTATGTCAATTTTCAAAAGATGATGACCCAACACTCATTAATTTTTGCGCGGAGACAAGCAATATATCTGAAATTAATAACATGAGCCACCTAATATCTGACAGACATTCTCATATTACCCAAATAATCTGAGGCAAGATTGAGAATTCTTTCTTACTTTGTAACAACAAAAACTCTACCACAACACAACCATCTCACCAAAGAATGCCAAGAAAAAAAAACACCATTACAGTATTATCACACTATCTATTTAAACGTTATCACATTATTGAGTGTGGCTATAGGCAAAAATAAAGTTAACAAAAAGGGAAACAATGAATAGGACCACGAAAGACAGAAAAGAAGGCTCTGCGACAACAGCCCACAGAATAGCACCACAACACAAGGACCGAGCACACAACCGAAACCAACTTATACTTACTAGTGCGCCATTCACTGCGAAATTCCGTCGACATGGAGAAAACCGATGACTCCTGGAAAGAAAGTAAAACACAGATACATGAAACGAAAGAAAGCGAAATACGCTAGCCTGAAACTCAGAGGCCCCGCCAGAACACTACATGAAGAATAACTCAACCTACACCGAGTACGCAAAAGGGAGCTCTGATAGACCCATTTCCACCCCAGACGACGTACCATCATCGCCCGGACCGCGCAGTACATCATTGGAAACCAAGATAGAGAGTCGCGAGAAAAGAGACTGACACCCCAAACCGCAAAAGAAGCAACAACCGCTGCACCTCAGCAGGGCACGTGTCCTCCGGCTCCCCATGGATGTCCTCAGCAATAAACACTTGAGCGCCTGAATCCACTGCAATGAACTTACCCCCAACATCAGGAAAAGGGTCAAAAAATCCCTCACACCAAAAGCAAGTGCTCCGTATTAGAATCAATTCCATGAGAGCATGAAAGATAATGATCGGAGAGGTATAAGAATATTCACAACTCAAGCCCCCAAACCCCTGAGGGCGGCACACTCATATAGCCAGAGTGATGTTAATCGATGATCAAATCAATATTACTTAAATAATCAAAGGTTTTGGTAGGGTATAATAAGTTGAAGTAATAACCAGAAACTCAAACTCTTCCATCAATTTAAAGTTAAAGCTCTAAAGTGGCCATTTTTCCTCGAAAATTTTATTGAGAAATTTAAAAGACATCGGCGACCCAGTCAAGTTTCATCGAACCCAAATACTATGAAAGCTAGTGATCACCCTGCACATATAGGCAAGAATATAGAATGATTCTCCCCTGACCAGAATGCTGCAACGTGCCAAATGAGACCGCGAACGTTGAAACGGGTACGCCTCAAAACGGAATTGGACGTCATTGAATCTACTAGAAGCCCAGACTAGAACCCAATAACCCAACAGAGCATATAATGCGGAAGGCCAGGTGTGTTCCTGTATATGCAAGTAGTCATGGCCTGTAGTGATTAACATAGTAAACGCGAGACACGGCAAACTCAAGGAAGCTAGCAAGCTCGAGCACCTACCAAGAAAAAGGTTGTCAAAACAGTGCAATCATGTTGGAGAATATATCTATCTCGACCATAGCGGCCGGCGGCGAGCAAACTCAATACATTATATATATTAATCATACTCTTCTCTTCTCTCTTTGTGCTCTATATGTATTCTCTCATTATCAACAACCCAAAGTAAAAAAATAATATTCTATTAGCACAGCACACCCCCACTACAGAGACAGAGAGTTGAGAGACTCCTCCAACTATGAAATTGGTCTTGTCTCAGGGGCGCGATATGGATTGATCACTAAGAAGCCATGCACAAATCCTTAGGTACTATCCAACGCAGACGGTACAGATGACGCGCAAATTATGTAGGATTTTACGTAAAGGGCGACCAACGGACAAAAATACAGACAAATTTAAGAGGAGGCCCGGGCGCAGCTGAGTGGAGCGGACCCGCGACCCACAGGAAATAAAAACCTAAAAGCAATAGACAAGAAAAAGTCAACAAAACGAAACACACCAAAAACGCAACACACGAAGGAGACAAAAACCACGCCCGTCCACCACCGCAAAAACCAACAACCAAAAGGCCAGCTGACCCACACGAAAAACCAAAAGCGCACCCACAACAGCAATGTCGCCAACCAAGATACTACCTAAACAGCCAGCACCACACCCCAAGACGGGTGCGGTCTACGAGAAAAAGTAAACGTTACGTATAATTTCTGGCTCCTTCCCAATTATAACCTATCTATTGCATTATGCTATATTAGGGAAGAGCCGGGAAGCAAACAACAGCAAGAAAAACCAAAAAACAAAAAACAGGGGAGGGGGGGGGGGGCGCAGAGACTAAGACCTGCCACAAGAAAGAAAGCACTCGCTTTGGCCTCGCCATTATCATCCAGCACTATCTCCGTGCTATACCTAGGAATGTTTATATATGCTAGACTGTCTATAAGTGTACAAAACAGCCAATCCTAACCGATCTGTAACTACTATAGCAAACATTTTACTTGACTTCTCGATACATTTAGACCAACCTGAAGATTCGGCACAATTTAGCTGACCCACCAGACGGTAAGATACCTACCACAAAGAAGTCTCACAGGTCATCTTTATGTTATCACAACACCTCGTGAACATACACATGAATGCGGCGAAACCATGAAATGATTCCAGCCCGAATCGACCACGAACACCACTTCCCAACCCATGTTACATTAAACAGGTCACCACGAGCAATAAGATAGACGAATTGATTTTAGATATTAGAGAACGAACAATATGCTATTCGTGTTTCGACCAGGTACAAGTCCAATTTTGCAGCAATAGTATATCCAAGAACGTTATACACATCAATACAACAAACAAAAATTGAATAGGCCTGCGGAGCCTGAATCACCTATATTGCGCCCATACTCAGCTGTCCTGCCATTACGTAAAGAACCTCCACTGAGCTTGAAGAGCAGACAAAGTAACCAATAACTACAGCCCCGCTTAACTTTGAACGCACCTCTAAATACAAATCTAAAGATACAACTCGTGAACTGCTGCACTCGAACAGTAGAGCGTAATGGAGAGAGTTGTTAAGTAGTACAGCTTATTGAACAACTACGCTGACGGTCACCAAGCTTCCTACATTAACGGCATCGTCACTTATAAACTCTGTTCTCAAACTCAAACCGATGTCAAGTGTTCGCCAAACCTAAACTTATAATCTAAAATAAAATACATCCAGAGTTAGACCTCTAAATTAAAATTATAGATATAATCCTATCTAAAAACTGAACAACTCATTAAGCCACAATGGCATGGAGAATCATCATGCACATATGTTGATATACCAATATAAACTTTGTCAAAGCTCCTTAAACGCCAAAACCTTGCATTCCAATACGCGATTAACTCACGGAAAAATATGTGAAATTGATCGTAATGCGAACAGAACCTTCAAAGAGATGCTCAGGCGTATCCAACACTCTCTCATGCCGAAGGACAAGGAGCTGGGAACGAGCGAGAATGTATGTTTGCCTCTTTTTGCCGGGAAATTAAAAGCGGCTTCATATACAAGCCAAAAAAAGCCGGGACACCAAACCGGATTTTTTTTGATATTATATTGAGGAATTTGGCTGATAAGAGTATCCTTACCACAGTTACTGGCGGCAGTCTGTCTGCAAGACACGTACGAGAATGATGAATATTGTCAATACAAGAAACATAAGAATTATAAGAGTACTTTTATTCTAAACGTCGCGCTATGGTCAACTGTCATTTATGAAGATAGAATAGAATTTAAGAGTAACTTACAAATAAGAGTATATAAGAGCTAAAAAGGAAGTGAGGTATAACGTCTCCTTGGTGCATCCACATGTGTTACACATTTTGGTCTTGTCATAAATATAAAAAATATAAAAAAGGAAATTGGTCAGTAAATTCTATTTGAAAAATAGCAAAAGAAGCACAAAAGCAAAAAATAGAAATGACAAGGCCAAAGCGGCAAGAAAATCCTAGGCCACAACGAGCTGACCGAGCTGAGAATACCGCGAGGCAAACAACCAGTATCTGTACGACATTCGCCAGTTCAAACCTTTGGTCATATGACCCCGAGTACCCCCTACAACCATGAAAGTTACTCCCCAATACTGTATAAAACAAGCTATCTCACCCCGTAAAGTTTCACTAGCCACCAAGAACCCCAAAGGATGGTCCAGCAGAAACAAGAAATGAGTTGCGGTTCAGGTCTTCTTGACTGCAAACAACCACCGCGAGCTAGGAACAGCTCAAAAATAATTAATGTGGGCATTTAAAATCTCTTTGTAAACAAATTGAGAAAAATAAAAACACAAAAGCAAAAAAAAAACGAAAAACCCAAAACCCAATGAAGCCGCAGCGTGAGGTGAAAAAACAAATGCAAGGGCGCGAAGCGACAAACACGACACAATGCGTCATACGGACGGCTAGGCCATTAGTTCAAAGAAAAATACATTATGAACTCATGGTCCGAATCCCACCAATGCCAACTCCTGAGAAACCGATAGCCAATAGTTAAAGTTGGGAGCAGGACATAAGACGAACCCCAGCGATACCTCAAGGAATCCGTCACGATATGTCAGAAGCTCAGTATTTCAGCAGTGCAAGTAGTTCAGCAATATAAGAAGCTGAGATTAAGTCCAATTGTGGAGCACAAAACAGCAAATAGGGAATTACGACTTGTTTTATGTTGGCCTTTATTGGGTCTACTGTTCTGTTTTTGGGATTCAATAAAGTAGAACGCTCACGCGAACTGGTTGAATTCGTCGTAAGGAAAAGAAGAACACAAGAAAGGACGAAAGAAAAGTAATGCCAAGAACCTCCAGACCATGTTTGGTGTGCCAGCACCGGGTGAAAACCGAAGACCCATTGTAAAAATTACCCATTAGTGTTATGAGGGACAGGGAAATCGAATTCTGCCCAAGCCCCCTAATTAAGCATAACTAATCAATAAAGATTTCGTCGCCTTGAGTGTCCATTCTCCTCTGTCACGAACCACGGGACCAGAAATCCCTGCCAGCCAAGCTTCCATCTATATGCCAACTCAGTAATAAAACCCAACATCCTCTATGGCTAAATCGGTATGCAAGAAGCCCAGCCCTGGTATATCCACACATCACATAAAAGAAGCAC
Source organism: Bassia scoparia (assembly GCA_008642245.1). NCBI lineage: Eukaryota > Viridiplantae > Streptophyta > Magnoliopsida > Caryophyllales > Amaranthaceae > Bassia > Bassia scoparia. Next base: position 8,378 of record SNQN01004717.1, on the reverse strand, counting down.
GAAAGCGCTTAACCGCACAAACATGGAAAACCTTAGCCGCAGATATTACCGCAACGATCCAATGCCGCCGTTCAAAAGTCGACAAGAATGACACGCGTCAGAGAAGGCAAAAGGAATAGAAATGCGTGCTACCCAAAACCCAAGGAACCAACCGCTGACACCCGAAAGATAGGATCAGGACACAACAGAATCTTAAGCATCTAACGGATTCCCAAGCACTTAAGAATCAAGCACACTGATCCCCCTATGCAATTTAATAAAAGAGTAAAGGACGCCCCACGCCTTCAACGCAACCAGTTCGACCACCAACACGCGCCGCATTCCTTCTACTGTTCTACGGCCGTCACTGAGACTGACGCGAACTTGAATTACCCATGAGGTGACGATGGCAGTGCTGAAAAGATGAGGCGTATACTAAGCGTGAATGGCAACCTACTTCTAACCAACCCACCTAAGATGATTTTTCCCAAAGGAATCGAACAGTGAAGCGCGGAAACGAAAACGAAAGTGCTCCCCAACCGAAAATGGACGATAAGTTAAGGATCTCATACGCTAGCACGAGCCAAACTTCGCGCCACCGCGTAAGAAACTCATATAATCGACAAGCATGTATAAAGACAAGTGCATTATGATATGGCTCTTAAGTAAAAAAAGATATTCGTAATTGTGCCTGTAACTTAATCAGTTGAGAAGAGGTTTTTATGGTTACATGTCGAGGTGAGATAAATACATCCTACTTTACTACGTCGACAACAATAAACTGTCGGTAGGTCCATATCTTTGCAGCTCATAGCAGCTAGGATGAACAGGTGTTGGTTAATTAATTGGGACTAAAATTGTACATTATGTGGAATAAGACAAAGATCGAAAGAAGGTAGGGAGAATCTCGACCAAATTAGTATGGAAATAATGAGGATTTTATCCTAAATAAAAAGCTTGCTGTTAGTGAGTATGAAATCCTCATATAGGAAGACAATGGAAAGAAACCGTATAACGAAAACAGCAAGATTACTACCACACTTTAAGATATTAGCGCTGTCAGCCGACAATACTGGTCCAGTTGCCATGTTCCTCCGATAGGAGAAAATTAATGCACTCCCATGTTTAAAATGCCAATGCGAGTACACACAGTCAGCGATAAGTCAATCGCTCTGTTCCCCTGTCGCAACTCCTATCAAGAGCAACGAGAAAATATAAAGGCGCACAAAATCATAAAAAACAAGAGATAAGTGATACTCAGGAATGAATA
>SNQN01004716.1:19886-49559 GCA_008642245.1 Bassia scoparia | reverse complement strand
AGATCTGACTAAGATGCAGAAGAGGGGAGAAATTCAAGCACATCACATATGTCTGGTGTTGATTATGACCCTTACTCTTCATCTCTTCTTCTATGTGACCTGTGGGCAGGACTCATAATTGGCAATCCGAGTTCGTTGGGTATAGCAGACTGTCACCTTAATGAAATCCTGGCCTCTCTAGAACGGTAATGCTTGAGTGACTGGCCCACTCTCTTCTGCTTCTTGCAAATCTTGAGGTGTGGCTGAGATCTTGTTTCAGGTTTCATTCTTTCTTCTTAGTTTCTGCTTAAATGTCAGGTTTTTGATCCTTTTTCCTTCGAGACCTTAATGGTATGGTATGTTCAAGCAATCTCTGATCGACTCCCCTTCGGCATGATCTCGTTTAAGACATGGTAGAGTTTGCTATAGCCCCGGAAAAAAACCACACCTTGTATTCCTTGGAGTCTCGGACTACTGTCCCTTTATCTTCTGCAGTACGAAGGGGACCTAATCTTTACCACATTGTTGGCTCTATCATTTGTCTGGAAATGTTGATGTTCTCGGTGTCTTTCAATGATGGGTGTTCTTTGCTCTTGTTTTTCCATTCTCTTATTATAATAAAGTTCATCATCGTTTTGTTTCATGTTTTGAAGCGTCAGAATTAAAGCCCAACAGAGTCAATTAAGGGAGGAGATACGAAGACGAAGAAGTAAGACGAAAGGCATAGTCTTAAATTGAAATTCAGAAATCATTACAGTTCGAAAGGTAGATTGGCCCTTCAGAAGAGGCTGAGAGAACATTATTAGACTCTCAAAACTAGTTTTTATTTCCTGGTCCAACATGACCGGCGTTACCTCTAGACTCAGATTCCTCAAAACATTGGTCCTCTCGACAAGCAGTGAAGATGAAAACTTGCGACCCCGTCAGGCTGTCAAAGTGATCCTTCAAGGTTTTGCTGTCTCATCGGGTCTTATCGAATCCATGTCAGTTTGCAGGAAGTAAATCAGAATTTAGTTGTGGTCGAAGGGACTCGTAGCTCGCCACCCTTTTGAACCAGTAGCTTAACTTCCTACTCCTTTTCCATATATAGGATCAAAGAATATTAGTCTGATCCTAGTAAGACCCCAGGTGATCATCAACAGGGAGTTTGCACGTTTTGAAGGGGGTAATTAACCCAATCTTCAATGAAGTCACAGTCTTGAAATTAACCTCGAGTTCCTGGGTAACTTTTTGCCATCAGCAGTGTTGTGACGATGGTTTCAGTGGAATGTTTCATTACGCTCTGGGATAAATGTCCTCTGTGTTCTTCATTCTCGCAATTGAAGTACGCCATTGAGTAGGGTAATGTTTTGGTTCTCTATAGGGTGGAGGTTGGTATGTGTCCCACATTAGTCTCTTGTTTCTTCCTTTATAGGTAGGAGCTGTTTTTTTCATGTTGTCTTTTGTGCTTTTCTCTATTTGAATTGGCCTTCGTTTTTGTGGATGGTAAAGACGTTGCATCGCTATTTGTCTTGGCCGAACCTTAGTCAGGTTTTCGTTTCGGCGGCTATTCATATTCCGTAGTTAGAGAGATTGAATGATTCTTCTCTTGTTTAGATTGAGTTGTGAGTTCCTTAGTTATGGCATCAGTGGTATGTAGCGAGCTTGTTTCATGTCATGTAATATCTCGTTGTGCATGGTGTAGTTTAAGACTGGTTGTGGTAGCGAGTCAGTATGGAGAGTGGATTCTTGTCTAATTACAGGTATTATTGCTTTAGGATACTGAGGAATACAACCCACAAGAAGGTGTCCTCTATATTCTTCTTATTGTCTGTTGACTGGAATTTGCCCTTATGTATAGGTGTACTGGGCCCTATTTATTGCTGGGTTGCGTGGATTTTTCTATGGTGTTGAGGCGCAGTGTCGATGTGTGTGTTATCGTGTTTGGGTTTTTTTTTTCTGTATGTCGGGTATAATTATTGATGGGTGGATGCTGGAGGTGAGATGTTAAGTAACTTGGACTGGTTGTTTTTGTATGGCTAAAGAGGAGAGTTCGACATGGCGGGCCGTTGGATGTTCATTGCTATAGAGCAGTGGCCAGGAGTACGTCCAATTTATTAGTTGTAGTAGTATGGTTTGATGAATTTTTATGTTTTTGTATCATTCTCACTCACGGATGAAATTCTATACCTATTGTGGGTCAGAGTTCGGTTCCTAGCAGTCATCGTTGGAGGGGTTTTGTGATAATTTTTTGGTTGCTCATGAGTATGATTCCTCAATCAGCCTGCGTCTAGTTTTTGGGTGAATACTGGTGTGTATAGACTAGCGAATGGTTTGAGTATTAGCGGGTCTTTGAAGTATCGATCTATTGCGATTCCCGGAAGCTTTTTGAGCAGTGGTGTTTGTCAGATGAGGGCTAAGCATTTGATTGGTCGGATTATATTCTATTCGCTCTGATATATCCAAAGTTCGTTCTGGTATAGGGCAATTGAGATAGTTTCTGGTCCGGTATCATGTATGTGCTGGTATTTTTGCTTTGTTACATGTGAGGTGATAGCGGCCTTATAAATTTTCTTGTGTATTTTTGGTTTTATTTTTTTGCCTCTTCTCAGCGAGGCTATTGAATTCTATTTCGTCAGTTATTATAATTATCTGATCATGTATGTAGAAGTCAGACAATTTTTGTTTTAATTGGTCGTGGTTTATGGTGTATTTGAAATTGGACGCAATCCCTAATCAGGTTGTCTCCGCTTGAGGGATCATTGATTTTCTATTGGATGAGCTGGTGAGGAGGCCTCACGTGGACGTCCTGCGATGTGGACTTCGATTGCAAGTGTTCCGGAAGTCTGTGTTAGGCAGTTCCTGGTTTGCTTTGGTGTGTTCTTTAAGTGGCTTTGATGTATTGGATTTTCTTCCTGGAGGCATTGGTTGGTGGGATGATTTGGGTGCTAGGAATATTTGTGAAATTCAGTGTCTGAAGCGTAGAGTGTGCGGATTTCAGTGAAATTTGTTAACACTCGCCTACTCCTTGTTGAGTAGATTTATTGTGACACATGCTGGTTTTGTCGCTTAATGCCGCTTTTGAGGATTTCTTGATTCCAGATATTGTTGCTTCTAAATCGGTCTCTTCTGTTCGATTAGGCTTAGATAGGGATTTCTTGCTGTTAACGTGGCTTATTGCAGTAGTAGTCGGTGCGTCATCGTCTGCTGTGTCTTTCCATCAAGCCTTAACAGAATTGTCATTGAAGAGTAGATTTTTGGGACTTCGATCAATTTTGTATTTTTTTTTGCTTTGAGTTAGGCTTGATCCATTGGAGTATGAAAGGACAGTATTATGGGTCATAAAAAGTATTGGTGCTCTACTTCTATCCATTACTCAGAAATCTCATGAAGAGTATGTGAGGGGGTTGGATGTGAGATGTTATGATCTTTTGGTGGCATCCTGAGTTGAAGTTTGGTTGAGCCTATCCATGTCTTGGCCTACGATTATCTTGTGTGATTTCCTTATCCTCTTTTCACGTACTTTGAGAGACAGTCACTCTCAATTGGGTTGTCTTGTGCCGTTGCTTGCCTGTCCTGATTGTGTAATTTTGCAATAGGGATCGTTTTGGAATTCAAGTATGTCCATACTTTTTCTTTTTATTCCTCTGGAGGGTCTGGAGTGGGTCCTAAATAGGTGTACAGCTTTCCTCTTGCTTTTTTGTAAGTCGTCTCAAGTGCTCTCTGAAGTGTAAGATCCAGTGGCCCATATCGTTGGGAAATTACTCTAGACTTGCATATGGATGATTATATTTATACCTACTGTTTGGTATTTTGTCTTCTTTGAAATCTCAGTAGGTAGTCTTTCGCAGTGCCATGAAACGGGTTGTTTGATTATGTGAGACCACTATTGTCACTTTGCTTAATTGTTGTTTTTTTTTCCCATTTCGGTTTAGGTTATTTGTGCTATGAGAGTTACTTTTTCTTTCAAAATGTCATCCGTCGATGGCAAGGTACCCTTGAAATGTTGGTGGTTTATGATGGCCTTATCGAAGTAAGCTGTTAGGCCCCAAGAAGTATTCTTTGCTAGTCTGTATGTGCGAAGGGTGATTCTTATATTTCGGTTGGATTGTGCTTAAGGTTTCGATTGATGATTATACTTTCACATTTTCAACTAATCAGGAGGGCCGCATGGTTGACCAGTTTGCGCAGCATGGCCTTTCTTTCCATTCCTTAGCAGATTGGATATGCAGTATAATCTCGCTCTCCTCCTCGGTCGCCCTTGTGTTTTTTTGGGATTGTCAGGTATGTTCACCGCTGGCATGTAAGTTATGGTGTTTCGGCACCTTTGAACCTGTTCCTCCTTATACGAGTCATGGGAAAAAGCCCAATGGAAGCGAGGACATCCTCATGCGGGGCCACCAGTTTTCAGTTCCTTCTCAGTACAAGAGAGATAGGCCCCATTTTCTGGCATTTGTCAATACAGGTGCATTTGGGGGACCTGCCGAGAGTGGTAAAGACCTTAGATGGGTAGAAATAGGACAGTAAGTCGTACCCTCTCATCTTGAGAGATAAGGTTGCCTTAAAGGTCCCCTTGGGATGGAAACGGGGGAATCGTCAGTAGGCTTGAATTGAGGGAGATCATTGGCTGAAACTTGTCAGGAGTTTTAGCAGCATGGGGACATCTCCCTTTTCAAGTGTTTTCTAGTATAGTTGCCTCCATCCAAGTGTCTTTTGAACATTTCACTCTTCGCATGTTCTTCAGCGATTGGAGCAGAACGAATTGATGTCCTTGGCGGTGAGAATTCTCCTAATCTTGGCATAAAGTATAATTCAACACGAGTCGTAGCGAGCACTCATCCCATAGGATCTACCTAATCCGTGTTCGTAACGCTCATGGTCGAATGATTGAGATGAGTGCCTTAATGGCAAGGACTAGAGTGGGACCTCTGAAAAGGGTTGCCTTTTGCGGAATGGGAAAATTGGGACCGTGACTGATCTTGCACTCTCGGGTTTCCTGAACTAGCTTTTTGATTAGACCTTATGCGAGTCCAAACGGGGGGCTCATGTTGAATTCTTGCCAAGGTTAACAAGTTATTGACAGATTAATTGGATTATTTGCTTCACTTGACTCAAATACTCATGTTTATGACTCTACACATGACCGTTTTTTCATTCCTATTGCATGATCCTATTAGTCAGCAAAACTATGAGTATGAACAATGCATGGTCAATCCTTTCCCCTTTTTGTATTTTTTTTCATCCTTTTTTTCATTTTGTTTTTTTTTTCGTTTCTTTTTTTTTTCCTTTTTTTTTTTGGAGAAAAAAGGATGGACCTTTGTAAACACATAAAAATTGAGGTGGTGTAATAATATGCAATGTATTGGTTGATTGAATCCTATGTCTACTAATTAGACGATTTCATTCAGAGATCTTATATGGCTTATCGTGATTGTGTTAAGTCTAATACGTACAGAGGCTAAGATCCTAAGTCACATATGCACTTCAAAGTACACACAACATGATTTATGAGTTCTAAACCACCTTAGGGTCCAGTTCTAGGAGTTATATTTGATGGTCGGCACTTGGGTTAAGTCATAAGATGTACCTGCCTAAAAAGTAGAGCTGGTCCCAGTTTCACCACTAGCATTAGCGATGTACTGGCCAAGATACGCTCTTATGCACACGCATCAGTAACACGTTTGCACGACACGGCATGGGCAGGTCGATAGGATTGCCTTAGCCTATTTTGCGATTCGAAAGTAACCACATGGAGGACCAAGGTAGTTTCCCCCTTATGGTAGTTCTCGTAGCATAGAACACTGCCCCATATTTTTTTTTGCTTTTGTTATTGAGGAACCGAAGGTGCCCTAAGTTGTGACCTTAATGCGAAGGGTCACATCAAATCGCAACAAATTCATAAAAATTGATGAGGATATTACATGAGACTTTTTCATGTCTGTCCACTTCACCTACGGTGATTATGCCCCCAGTTGAAGTCGCCAAATTGTAGGACGTGGGAATGCCTGCTGTTCGCTCGGCAGTATACGCTTGGGCGCGGCAGTCTTTTGATCTTTACATTTGGTTGAGTCGAGGGTGCTTGTGCGTGCGGCTTTAGCCACGGAATCCGCACTGTGAGTGCGTTTGGGTTGTAGTGTTGTCGAATGAAAGTGGGGAGTCCCTACCCGTGCCTAGATATTTAGGTTATTTCACAAGGACGCCCTGATTGTGCTAACGTTGTGGGCTCTCAATCTAAGTTGCCCCACGTCCAATCAATTGTAACCAGTCGTTGGTTCGGGGACATGGTACGAATCAGATCTAAGTAACCCATTTCGCCCGCTATTTATGCTTGGCCATCTATTCGGATCTCATGCATCCCAGTTCAATCATTGATTATTGATTATGTCTATCATAACTTCGTTTATTTAGCACCTTAGTAATTGCGAACCGCTAGACCCTTAATAATTTACTATGAAAGTCGTGTTACTATTATGCACTAAGAGACTACCTTAAACATCTAGAATTGTTGACCTAACTTTTGTATTAATTCATGTTAAAACGGTGCCCTAAAAAACAGTTTGTTCCATAGTTAATCTGATTTAAAAGTGATTCACATTAATTTCCGGTCTTTTGTTTTAGTCAAAAAAGTATACAAAGTTACTACAACATGACAATAATGGCAATTAATATGAAGTGCAATAAACTTCAATGTATAGTGCAAAACTCATCTATACGTTCTAAATCTCAAAGAAAACAAAAGTTTAGTTGTAAAACACAATGAAACGAATCCTTGCCTTGATTGCTATACAAGAATAAAGAATCGTTAGTATTGACAATGAAAACGAATGAAAAGAATGAAAAAACCAAAAACCAAGAACAATGAAAATGTTATTGAAGAACCCTTATTCATATTTACATGAACGATTAAAAGTGGAGTTTCTACATTGTTTTAAAATTGCGTTAAAAACTGCATAACAATTTGATTATTCAAATTTGAAAGAAAGTGTAGAGAGAGTTTTATTTTGGTTTGGACGGTAATCTTCAGAATTCAAACTTGTACTTGCTTGTTGATCGGAGAGAACATGACTTGTCTTTGGAATTAAAACGATGTGTGATGTGTTTAGAGTGTTTTAGAGAGAGAGGAGTATGACGAATGAAGTGTAATTTCGAGAGTGAGGGAAAGTCGAATATGTTATAGGAAGTTCGAAGTTGTATCGGACTGAGCAGGCAAGTTAGTGTATTTAGAGGCACGGGCATTTTTTGGCAAAGAAACCCTGCGTATATACGCTGTATGAGCGTATATACGCTGCATTTTCTGCGTATATCGCTCATTATCTGTCAGCGTATTATGACGCTGCTCACTGGCTTCCCATACAGTTTTTTTTGGCAACTTATTTTTCGGTATGGCTTGTTGAGCGTATATATGCGGTAGCATATGGATGCTGTATTATCTGCTCTCTGTTTCAGCGTATATATCGCTTCATAATCTGCGTATATACGTCTTCGAATATTGCGTTTTTTTTCAGGAAAACCTTTCAATATTTTGATTTCCTCCGATTTATTCGTGATTTTCCCTTGATCGACCAGGGCTACTAGACACCCTTACTCTACACAAGCAAGGAGTTCTAAGAAATGTTTAAATGAAAGGTTCCAATGTTATTTCCGGAGTTTATTTTTCTAATTATTCATGTATTTCTGGCGTATTCTGCCGTATTAACATTGCATAAATTCATAGAAAAATCATAGAAAAATCGGAAAAAAGGGTAATTTAAAAATACGTGGCTAGGATTCAGAAAATGTGACGTTGACTTATGTGAAAATCAAAATAAGCATGAGAATCGCTCTTTGAAGGAACTTCTTTGAAAACTTGAGAAACTCTGATTAAGAAAATAATTTTTTGCCTTGTTCCTTTGACCTTTGGCTTCAATATTTCGCGAGTACGATCCTTGTTTGCGTATTTCCAATTTGTGAATTCAATTAGCATCTTTTCTGATTCGATAACAAACGGGGAAACGAGGTTATGTTCATTCACGGATTACTCATTTGGTGGAGACATATTTCAGGTGTCTACAGCACTATACTGCTTGTGCATCTTTTCAGGATTTTAGGGGAATTCCAAGTTGCATTTTTCTTCGTTTTGGTCTTATCACGTTGTGACTGAAGATACTCGTACCAAGTAGAAAGTCATAGTCGCACAATCTCAAAATTGCGAGTTTAAATCAATTAGCCCATCTTCAAGATTTAATGATCGACAAATAAGATCCATACGTTTAGACTTGATCAAGGAGACTTCTTGGGTTCCTTGGTTCGCTTCAAAATATGTAATTTGACCCCTTTAAAGTCATATTAATTATCGGTTTGTGTTGGAGTGAAAAGAAACAAACGAGTCTTGGATGCTATCATGATAGTTGATCGTATTTAGGATATGTGTGTGATTATGCTTCCTTGCATATGAACCATCATACTCGGTGGAGGGTCAACCTATTATTTATTTACTCATTGTGGTAGATCGCTCCGATGTACTAGAAGTATTCCTTCTTAGTTAGCCAATTGGATGTGGCTCCTTGAGATGAATTATCAACAAAATATGCGGCAAATTCACTACCTAAGGTTTAATTATTTTAATTCTGGAAGATTAAATTGAATAAATAATAAAAAAACTAATTGGATAAAACCTTGTATGCCTCAACTACAAGATGTTCACTTCGACTCAACCCTTATGAGAATGGAATGCACCACAATATGTCAGCACTAACTACGCGGTACTTAAAACACAAAACTAATTTTACTTCATTAACTCCTCATGCTTATTTAACGTCCCCACTCACATTCCATATTAGGAATATTATCACCTGAGGGAAAGGAGGGGATCCTCACTCAACCCTGTTGTTCACACGTCCACTCTGGGCCTAATAGCACAACCAGCTTCTTCCAATAGGGCTTTATCTTGACAGAGCAGGCTACAGACTCTATTTGGAGTTCTAGACATTACCGCAGCTCAAACCCCTCTGCATCAACAATCTCCGCCGGTTTCTGACTGAGGCCTCACTATTTCCACCGTTACAACAACAGTTACAAGTGCAATGAATCAACAGATCAGAGACATCCGCACAGCTCCACAGCTTGGGCAACCTGGCTAGGGGCAGTCCCACAAACCTATACAGGCCAACCACAGGTGGATTAGAATTAATGCAATTACAGTCCGTTTTGGGATCTCATTTAGGCTTGCCCTATACCTCATTACATCCTTAGCTTGATGTCCCCACCCTTGCAAGAGGGCATAAGTAGGTCCCCATTCATACTTAAGAGGTTTGATCTTAATAACTCCTCTTTCATTCTAAAAATTGAAACCTCATAAGACAAATCAGCATCAACACTGAAATTCAATCACACCTAGCATAACAACAGTCCTAATCCCTTGATCTTAGTGATAGGGTTCTAGTTTAAGCAACTTCCCCGAATTACAATAATCTCTCCCAAGCCTTTCCCCTATATAATTGATGTCATTTAACTCCTTTCATAATCTTCCATATCAGGGTCCCATTGTTTAACCACCAAAAGCTAATAGAATCAAAGAAATTGAACGGATCAACCATCAAACGCATGCATTGTGATCCAATAGCAACAATCGCACAATGAAATACTCGACTATAATAAAATTTTTTATCAATGTCATGCTTCTTTTTTCCAATGCGATTCAAATATACGGCACTCATAACAAGAAATCGAAGGGTTACTCCGCAAAACATAACAAATAACAGTAAAGACTAGTACTCAAATCTTTCATCACCATACATCAATATCCAGTTTTAGCTAAGCTAGGTTTGCTCAGACTTGTTTTACCTTGCTCAACCGGAGTGCTCTATTTGCTCGCAAGTCGCAAACGATAAACAGCCGGATCTCTTGGTTTTCAAGACATTCAACCATTGACAGTTCGAATCTTTTCCTAAGAGCCTACTCGAACCTTCCATCATCCACCATTGTGCGCAATTTATTTCTCCAAACCTCCAATTCTTGGTTTGCTGCACTCGTAACTTCAATATCGCAACTTCATAGGGCTCAAGCATTATCCAAAGAAAATCTTTAAATGGAATTTACAGCAGTACCCTCCTCCCTCACTAACCACAGTAGTCCATTGACACCGCGATGTCTTGGTCATAGGATCAGGTGCAAAAGTACCGAACCCCAATAATGACAGACTCAAAGAGAATTCCTAGAGAGGAAAATTCTCGCAGGAGAGAGAAAAGCTTTTTAATATTAATTATATTATTTTTAWTATTTTGTTGTCYATGTAGCTCATTAGTTAATTAATCCACTTTGTTGCATCAAGTTTGGCTCCATTGCATGCTCTTTTGTGGTTGGTTGAATTCTGGTACTCTTCTCCTATGAGGCTATATTATGGGGAAAAAACTTGTTGTCTAATCAAGATGTATAGCAGGGTGATCCTCTCGGCCCTTTGCTTTTTTATTTGGTTCTATATTCGTTAGTGTTTCGAATCAAAGACTCTTTTAATTTGTCTCTTCAGGCTTTATACGTGGACGATGACACTATCATTAGTGATACCTTGTTGGTTGGTAAGGTCTTGGAGTTGATATTGGCGGAAGATCCTTATTTAGGTCTCCATGTAAATGTTGAGAAGACGTAGGGTTTCTGGCCTTCAGAGGACCCACACAGCCATCTTGAGCGTACCTTTCCTCCAGATATTTCTCGGCCTATGCATGGTTTTAAGTTGCTTGGTGGTCCGAAAAATCTTGTTGATGGATGTTGTTGCCAAGCTTAATGATCCCCAGTGTGAGTTGTTGCCACTTCGTGCGTGTACTGGATGTGTACTTCCTTTCCTCGTCTTTTTGAAGCGGCCTATGCGTACTTCCTTTCCTAGTCCGTTTGAAGTGGCCAAGTCATTTTTTGATGTGGCTCTTTAGGCTTCTTTGGAGCATAATGTGATTGTTTTGGGGCCTMGTTTTGCTGACTAACAATGGCGTCTTGCCACCTTATCTTTTGCTTATGGCAAATTGGGTGTTTATTCTGCTGGTGATGTTTTGGCACTATGCTTTCCTTGTGTCACYTTTGCAATGTTCTGGTTTACTAGCTTTGCTTCTCTGCCTTTTTGATATAAATGGTTTGGGACTTACTTTCGATGACGCCTTAGTTCTTTACAGCATGAACAATAGCCTCGACACGACTGGTACTTTTTACCCACACCAAACTAAAGACCCACCTAGATAGAAACTTCCAAAAACGCGAAACCAATCAAAGCAGCTCTAGCTTTTCAAACTAGAACACCTATAGAATAGTCCCTCACAACAATAGAACAAACACACGACTGCGCTATGTTTACCTAATTGGTGTAGAGGGACACTAGCAATGTATCCTCTCCCCAACACAAAGGACATTCCTAGCAAGAAATTAAATTAAACCACTTATAATTATTATATTTGATTATTATCATTATTATTATTATTATTATAATTATTATTATTATATTATTATTATTATTATTATTATTTTATTATTATTATTAATTATTTATAGTTATTATTATTATTATTATTATTATTTATTATTATTATTATCTATATTATTATTATTATTATTATTATTATTATTATTATTTATTATGTATTATTATATAGCCTGCAAATCGCGTTCCCCGTGTCGGATGTCCAGTATCAATCATTAATGCCAAGTTTTAGACATATAAACGTCTGTTCATATTTGTAACGAAGTCGAACTTCTTTGTTCCATAACCCAATGTTTTCGTAACAGGTCGGTTCCAGTCGCGGTGATCAAGTTTTTTTTAACGCCTTTTTCTTTCGATGTTCGTATAAAATTAGAATCAATTGTCAAGGTTTTTAAGACTTGAAAAGATAATGTGGACTAAACTAACTGAAATTGACTCTTAAACCTAATATTTGTCTAAATCTAAGAAATATTATTATTTTCAAAAGATAAGTCTAAGTATCAGGTGCTTTATTAAAAGTTAAAAAATGCCATAATTTTACCATACTAACTAGTAACTTTTTAATGAGAGCACTCTTTCAGGTTCCTTTTTATACAAGTGGAACTTTGCAATATTAACATTTCTACACATGACTAATATTTGTGATTCTGTATATAATTAAATACATTTATTAAAGTGATTATAGCTAGACAATTCACTCAAATCAGTCGGTCAACATTCTAATACAAGTTTACAGTTTGGTCAAAAATGGGTTTTCGATTGCTAGTGTCAATTTCGGGATCGAGTGTGTTTTTTCCACAATAATAATTATTTTGTTTTGTCGTTGTTGTGGTTTTGTTGGTTGTTGGTTTTGTTGTTGTTGTTGTGTTGTTGTTGTTTTGTTTGTTGTTGTCGTTGTTTGTTGTTGTTGTTTCGTGTTGTTTGTTGTTGTGTTGTTGTTGTTGTTGTTTGTTTCCGTTGTTGTTGTTGTGTGGTTTTGTTGTTGTTGTTGTTGTTGTTGTTGTTGTTGTTGTTGTTGTCGTTGTTGTTTTGTTGTGGTTTTTTGTTGTTGTTGTTGTTGTTGTTTGTTGTGTTATTGTTGTTGTTGTTGTTGTTTTGTTTGTCGTTGTCGTTGTTGTTTGTTGTGTCATTGTTGTTCGTCGTTGTCGTTGTGTTGTCGTTGTTTGTTTGCGTTCGTGTGTCCGTTGTTAGTTGTTTGTGTTTCGTTGTTCGTCGTTGTTAAGTTTGTGTCGTTGTTTGTTGTCGTTGTCTTGTTGTTGTCGTTGTCGTGTTCGTCTGTCGTGTTTCGTTGTTCCATGTCGTGTTGTTGTTGTTGTGTTGTTGTTGTTGTTTGTTGTTGTTGTTGTTGTTGTTGTTGTTGTTGTTGTTGTTGTTGGTTGTTGTTGATTTGTGGTCGTCTCTTCGTCGTCGTCGTCGTCTTCGTTCGTTGTCGTTGTCGTCGTTGTCCGTCGTCCGTCGTTGTTTGTTGTTGTTGTCGTCGTCGTCGTCGTCTGTCGTTGTTGTTGTCGTTGTGTTGTTGTGTTGTTGTTGTTGTTGTCGTCTGGTCGTCGTTTTGTCGTCGTTGTTGTTGTTGTGTCTTTGTTGTTGGTCGTTGTTGTTGTTGTTTGTTGTTGTTGTTGTTGTTGTTGTTGTTAGTTGTTGTTTTGTTGTTGTTGACGGGGCTAGGGCGTCACGGGCCGACTGGGTACGGTCCCTCTGCTCCAGGGGTGTAATTTAAGGACGGCTTGATTTGTTTGCTAGAAATAATTCTTGCTTTTGCATATTGTGAGTATGCTAGAGTTGTGTGTTTATGCTTCAAATGAGTAGAGGAACGCCACCGCACTTCTTTTGGAAGTATGCGGAACCGGTTTTAAGTCTTCGCCTATTAATTGCATAGCAAATGAAGGACTTTGTAGATACATACATTTGTCCCTTTAGCCCAAGAACTGCCAATGATAAACGCACCCTCGCAACACACAAGTCAAATCGAGGAGAGTACGGAACCTGATAGGCCCTAAAAAGCAGGATTTCCCTTGCACCGGACACCTCTTCCAGTAGTTTAGCACCTTAAAAAATAAGTATTTAATTTTCAAATAATTTTAACTTATTTTTAAATTTTTTTTCAAGAATTTTGTTCGAATTTTTCTAAGTGTTTTTGGCGAGTTTTCGAAATTTTAGCAATTTAATTAATTTTGCGGAATAAAACTATTATATTATGAAAACAATTCCAAAACTTCAAAACTTTAGCACAACTCCTATTTTTCACAAGGAATTTTTACATATTTGTTTTCATAATTTTTCGATTATAAGTTTAATATTTATGAATTTCTTAAAAGTAATAAACGCAAATCCCGAGCAAAGCGGGCCATCCCGGGATATTTTCGCCTCGAGACACGCGTTGCAAGGAAGCCAAAATCCAGCATTGCAATAATATCGGCCAATAATCGCAATAATAACAGCTATGATCGATAAAATCACGTATATATTTTATACAATTGTATTACGATATTATTTCATTACAATCTCGTTATTCGAGGTAAGCAATCTCGAATATCCGCGCAATATATCCGGACGCAAATCGCTAATATAATAATACAATCGTAATAAAATCACGTACAGATTAATATTACGATATTATATCACAGCAATCACCGTTAAAATCTTTCAAGGCAGCAAAACGCCAAAATCCAGGCCGATACTGGGTCCAATTGCGGCCCTGCCAGTTTTGGGGCGTGATTATGCCAGTTTTGGGCGTAATTGCGCCCAAAACTCCTGTTTTTGGCCGATTTCCGACCTTGCCTATAAATAGGAAGCCTCCCTTATTTCATTTCCAAAGGACTTTTTGGCTTTGGATGTGCATTCTCTCACTCGTCCAACTCTCTCTCTCTCTCTCTCTCTCAGTTATTCTCTCTCACAAACACATTTAAACACATTCAAACACATAAAAACACATTCAAAGGCTCTTTTGCAATAGATCTAGGAGGTTTTCAAGGGTTTCCTAAGGGTCCGAAGCAGCGTCCTTTGTCTTCYTCATCGTGTTGRGAGCTAGGTTTGAGGCCAATGTCTCAATTCTAKACCCCCTTTTGCATGCTTGTTTAGAAATTTGACTTTCTATGTAATTTTCATGTAATGCTGATTAACAAATGAGTCGACAATTCAAATTAAAAGCAATCTTAAGGCATAACCTTAAATTCATCCTACAAGTGCTTGCATGCTTGTCTCACAACCATAATATGCTTTAACAAAGACATGTAAATTTCGTGTTTCACGCCTAATAAGATAACTATGGACAATCGGCATTAGGCTCCTGAATACAGAATTAACAACACATGCCACAACAAACTAGACACTATGTGCATAGTCTTCTGTTAAACAACCCGCCTAGTAATCTTGCATGCTTAGGGTTTAGAACAGAAAACTATTTGTTGTTGTCTTTTGGACTATGAACTCGCAATAACTGAGTAGAGGCCGCTAGATGTGGGTTGGGGGGGGGGGTGTTGTGCACTACTTCACCCTTACCCTTGTCCCCTAATCCAGAACTTTGGTGCACTACCAGACATAGAGTCCTTCGCCTTGCACTATGCAATTATAGGCAAGGCTTAAAACGGGTTCCACAGCTTCCCAAAAGAATTGCGGTGGCAACTTCCTCTACTCATTTAGAGTATAAACACACAAGTCCAGGCATACTCACAATATGCAAAAGCAAGAATTCAATTCTAGCAAACAAACCGAGCCGCCCTTAAATTATACCCCCCGGAGCAGAGGGACCGGACCCAGTTCGGCACGGTGAAGCCCCGCGCCCGTACAGTTTTCTGGCGACTTCACTGGGAAGTTCACTAAAGCTATTACCTTTAGTGATGTGTGGGCAATACATGAATTGTTCTGCGATTTTAGTGTCCTAAAGACGGCATTGTGTTTTAGGCATCCTGCATTACACGGAACTTAGGTTGTTGGCACTGAGTTTCGTTTTCTAGGCATCACGTCTCATATAAGTGTGTTCTACACTTGAGACAAGACCGGGGGGGCTCGCTTAAGATTGGCGCTGGTGCACTACCTATGTAACCAATTCTTAAGCTTGATGCCCATCCCCACCATGACGCGGGGCTACCTGCACTACAAAGCCGTAATGGTTTAGACCTCCTTTGATCATCACAGTAAGCTGGATGTCTTAAGGTTCGTTCTGAGCCTAGTCATGAATCCCTCTTGGACACTCGGACTAACTTGTTCGATAACGTAGCAACTGATTCTTGGTGGCTGGACTTTTGTTTTTCTTTTGCATATAGGGTTCATGCTAGCGTGACAACATGCTACGTGCTTTTAGACTAAGGACCCTAGCTTTGCATACATAACAAACAAGTCATTGAGTCATGTAATAGTCCTCATATAGCAAGGTGATCATTCCTTAGGCGTCGTAATGTCGAAGTGGTTGTAAACTAGAATCATTAGGCGTTACGTCTTTGTTGAGTCATACAATTGTAAACGGACGTCGGACCTTTGAACTTCGCCTTTTCAAAGAAAAAAAACAAAAACAAAAAAAAAAAAAACACAAGAAAAAAAATAATGACAAAAAAAGAGTGAAATTAATGAAAATAAAAGGCGAAAGGCGAATTTCCGACGTTCTTGTACTTTTACATTTTTCAGTCAATCAATAGGCAAGGGAATTATCACCCCTAAGACATGCATTGCACCACAGGTTGATTCGACATGGAACTTAAATTTTGGTCCATGTGCAAACAGGGTAGGCACCAACGGTTGAGCTCGTAGACATAGGGTTCAGTCCACGGTTCTCAAGCAGCACTTCGTCAATCAACACCATTGCACTAATGGCCATAGAAGACTCTCTCATCAACCAGGTTATGGCAAAATTGGACTCATTCGACGCTCGAATCACTAAGCTAGAATTCGATGTGCTCGAAGCTCTCATTGAAAAAACCCCAGACACTCGGAAGCGTGCTGAGCTCGAGTATAAGATGTTGAATGACCGAATTGCTGGCCTTGACAGACTTGTCACTGAGTTGGTCAATGTAATTGACCCTCTCTCCACAACAATCCACTCTATCGGGTAAGAATTTGAAGCACTCAAAGCAAGTAACAAGCGCAAGCCTTGCTCAGGCTCCGAGGCTCCCAACCTCAACCATTCACTCCAGCTTGACAATTCTACAACAATCCCATCCACCGAAGGGAGACCCACAAAAATCTGCAAAGGCAACGGACATACCACCGAAGATTGTGAAGCATCACGATCCTCAACACTAGAAAAAACAAGAGGTCGTCGCCATCCTATACCTCCTAAAGTGACAAGGGAGGTCGTCCAAAAGCGCAAGTACTCTCACCTTGGCTTTTCTGCTGCAGGAGCATTCGAACACTTGACTGCTAAAGGGGTCGTCAAACCCATGGAACCTACTCCTGATCCGACTTCCGAAGAAAGACCTATGTGGTGGAATCCAGACAAATACTACAGATATCATCAAAATCGTGGCCATGATATCGAAGGTTGCTTCACCTTCAGGAACATTCTGCAAGATATAATCGATGCAAAGAACAAGTCAAGTGAAGGAGTCAATGTCTGCATGCTTGAAGAAAACGAAAATTCTTTTGACCCCCTTCCATCCTCATAACACCAATTCATCAGGCAAGCCCGAAGCCGGTTGTACTAACTGATGGGCGTTTCAATAGAACACGAGGAAAGCATCTAGTCAGTTTGGTCCCACCTCCATCAAGGGAAGTATCAGATGCCTATCAACCTTCAAGTGACCCCATGACTTGTGATTGCTACAAGAAGGACACGATTGAGAAGCTAAAGATAGGATAGGATGGTCTACCCTACCCTATAGGCAAAAACTTCCAAATGTGTAAATGGCAAATCCATGAACCACAAGATCACAATTAAAAGTCTTTGGTTGACCTTCCGATGACGTGCTCTCAAAATTTGGAAGCTATGCGATGTTAAATCTCTAGGAAGGAGCATGTATGTACGTTGAGAATGGGAAAGAAGATCCCCGAGTTCATTTGGGATCCATACATTTTAACGGACTTCAAGAAATACCGCCTTAATGGTTTTGGGGGCGAACCACATAGAGAATACCTTGGCTCCGATAGCTGCAACTTTGTAGACGGGGATCCTATCCCCACAAGCAAGACATCTGCCCTAGATGGCCTTGAAGCATAAGGTTTGATACTCTTGTTTGGCCAAGAAATCACTCCTCCAGCTGAATAAGAGGTTTTCATGGCAATGACCAAGGAAGCATTCGACCCCACCACTCTCATCACACTAGTTGAAGGCTTGGTTCATGGTTGGCGCAAAACCGTGAAGATCACTACTCCAGGAGGCAAGGTCATTAAGTGCACCATGGGCGAAGGACCAATGCTCGACGATTTTGAATCTGAGACTTAGTCTGAGTCTAGTGTCGTAAAAGCTAGGTTAGCTAATCCTAGGGAGTGTCCTCCTAAGTCTGTCTACGAGCCTAGTATCCCCCTCTCCCTTGTCAATCAAGTCTCTTCGGAGACAAACTTATCTGTACTCTCTTCAGAGTTTAATAATATGCTCCTTTCTGCTTACTCCTCTTTACCTCCTTATGATTGCTTTAATTCACAACTCTAAAACAAACAAAACAACAATGAGTTAATAAAGGTAATGTAAGAGCACGAAAAGAAAACATCCGTCATCGAACAAACAGAAAAAGGTTGACATCTCCGATAACGACACGCCGCGGGAGATACAGATTGGTCTGACAATGAGTCCGCAAGGAAGGGATGAACTGGTTGCAACACTAAAACAGTTCCGGGATGTTTTTGCTTGGTCCTATGAAGACATGGCAGGGATTGATCCAAACATCGCACAACACAGAATTTAGCTCATAGAGAGGGCTGAGCCAGTCAAACAAAAGCTCCGTCACATGAAATCGGATGTTGCCCTTAACATTCGGCAGGAAGTCATTAAGCAACACAATGCAGGCTTCATTAAGGTCGTCGATTACCCTCAATGAATAGCAAATGTTGTTCCAGTACCTAAGAAAGATGGACGAGTTCGAATGTATGTGGATTTTCGTGACTTAAACAAAGCAAGTCCGAAAGAAGACTTCCCTTTACCACACATAGACGTTCTCGTAGACAACACAACAGATCATGCCTTGCTCTCATTCCTGGATGGCTATGCAGGGTATAATCAAGTCAAAATGGCCAAAGAAGAGATAGAAAAGACAGCCTTCACCACTCCGTGAGGGCTATACTGCTACATTGTGATGCCTTTTGGTCTCAAAAATGCAGGCACCACATACCAACGAGTTGCCACTTCTTTGCTTCATGACATGATACAAAAAGAAGTAGAGGTCTATGTCGACGATATGATCGTCAAGTAAAAGACCGCGAAGGATGTACCCTTGCACTAAGGAAATTCTTCAAGAGACTCCGATAATTCAACATGCGTCTCAACTCGCAAAAATGCGCATTCGGAGTCACTTCCGACAAGCTCTTAGATTTCACCATCTACTCTCGAGGCATTGAGATCGATCCAACAAAGATCAAAGCAATCATGTCACTTAGGCCACCGCAAAATGAAAAGGAGATTCAAGGGTTCTTGGGTCGACTCCAATACATCAGCAGGTTCATATCCAGCCTCACAATGGTATGTGAACCCATCTTCAAGAAACTGAAGAAAGGTGCACCAAAGAAATGGGATGATAGTTGCCAATAAGCTTTCGACAAGATCAAGGAATACCTCACCAATCCTCTTGTGTTAGCTCCTGCTTGCCTTGGGCATCCATTACAACTCTATCTTAAAGAAACAAGCACCGTCGTTGGAGCAATGCTCGCTCAAGAAATTGACGGCAAGGAAATTGCAATCTACTACCTTAGCAAGAAGCTCCTTCCATACGAAGAACGATACTCTGCCCTAGAGAAACTATGCTTGGCTTTAGTTTGGGCATCGCAAAAGCTTCGACATTATTTGCTCACACATACTGTACACATCGTATGCAAAGGGGATTCTCTGAAATACCTCTTTGAAGAGCCAACAGTCAACGGACGCATGTCTAGATATATGGTTATGCTCGCCGAATTTGACCTTAAGTTCGTGCCTCAAAAAGCTATCAAAGGTAGTATTGTCTTCGAGTTCTTAGCAGACTCTCCAAACGAGGTCTTTCCGAAGGACTTTGACTTTCCAGACGAAGAACTTATGATGACCGAGGAAGATAGTTAGTTGTTATACTTCGATGGTGCATCTAACCAGAAGGGGTGTGGAGTTGGAGAGCTTCTAATCTCACTACTAGAGGAGCACACCCCAATTTCCGTCAAACACGACTTCGACGTCACTAACAATGCAGCAGAGTATGAAGCATGTGTTCTGGATCTACAAGCGATTGTTGCACTTAACGTTAAGAGATTACGGGTATATGGTGATTCCTCACTCATCATAAACCAAATTTCAGGACGATGGAAGGTACGAAGTGAAAGTCTTGCTCCGTATCAGTCTTATCATGAGAACATCGCATCCCAGGTAGACGAAGTCGAATACACCTACCTATGGCGCGAAGACAATCAATTCGCAGATGCATTAGCAAAGCTTGCATCAATAGTGCGAATTCTGAGTTTAGTGACCCAAATGCCGTTAGTCATAGAACGAAGACAAGAACCAGGATATGTCTGCACTCTAGAGGAAACAAATGAGGTGCCAAACCTCGATCCAGAAGAGCCATGGTACAAAGACATTAAGGACTACCTAGAAACTTGCGAATATCCTTCTGGTGCAACTAAAAAGCAACAAAGGGCTCTAAGGCATCTAGCATCTAAGTACCTACTTAGAGGCGGAGAACTCTACAAGGGCCACGACAATGGTCTCCAACCACTTTGCAGTACTCAACAAGTAAGCAAAACAATCATGGAGCATGTCCATGACGGAATCTATGGCACCTACATGAATAGCAAGCTCCTGGCCTCTAAGAACATCAAATTGGGGTATTACTAGACCACCATAGAAAGGGATTGCATGCAATACGTCCGTACGTGCGACACTTTCCAAAAATACTCCAATGCGCAGCATGTTACTCCATCTCTCCTATCCACGTTTGTCTCTCCATGGCCTTTCTCCACATGGGGAATAGACATAATAGGGAAGATTACATCGCCCGGGCAAGGAGGTCATGAATTCATACTTGTGGCCATAAATTACTTCACAAAGTGGGTCAAAGCAGCGCCATACTAAGCTCCAAGCTAAGCACGTGGCAAAATTCATAGAAAACAACATCATCTATCGTTATGGGGTCCCTCACAAAATCATTAGTGACAATGGCACCCACTTTCAAGCAGAGTGTGTAGATATGATTGCCAAATATAAGATTCAGAAGCACAAGTCATCACCATACAAGCCACAAGCCAATGGAGCAGCTGAAGCAACTAATAAGAATCTCAAAACAATTATCTCTAAGATGACGGAGAATTATCGAGATTGACCGCAAAAGCTACACTTCGCTCTATGGAGTTACAGGACCTTTATTCGCACTTCAACGAGAGCTATTCCATTCTCTCTGGTCTATGGTGCCGAAGTTGTTCAACCCGTAGAATTAGAGATCCCGTCTCTACACATTATCCTAGAAAGCAAACTCCCAGAAGCAGAATGGGTAAGGACGACATTCGACGAGTTAGCTTTGCTTGACGAAAAACGGCTAGTAGCCTTGCATCATGTGCAAGCATACCAAAAGAGGGTCGAATGGTACTTCAATCAGCGAGTCAAATCACGAGGCATCAAAGAAGGTGATTTGGTTCTTAAAGCACACCGCAAAACGGTCCTAGAACCTTGAGGTAAGTTTCGTCCTAATTGGGCAGGTCCCTACATTGCAAAGAGGATCTTACCAAAAGGGGCAGTTCAACTAATGGACACAAATGGTGATAATTTCTACAACCTCACCAACTTAGACCAACTCAAGAAATACTACGTCTAAGGCATACACGCGCATTACGTCTCAACAACACAATAGCATCATGCATCAGAACTACGGATGGCCTGATTCCTTATGGAACGTAGGCAGCCTCGCCCTAAGGCTCAACCACAATAACAAGTGCCCTACTCGTTTTGGGATTAGCAAATGAACAATAGTCAAGGGGCAATTGGACGAACCTTTCTTCTACATGCTCAAAGTAAACACAATGTATAAAAGGCAATGCAAGTTTGTAATTTATTACTGCTTGTAATTAAAATTCAGCAACTAAAATACAAAAGGATACTTCAAGTTCCAAAGTTCACTTATTACATGCAAAAGCGGCTCGCAGGCCAATCACTTTATTAACTCATAAATAAAACGAACATTAAATTAAACAAGATTTGTGGAAAAAAGCAATCACTCCTTCCTCTCCTCTTCTTGCTCCTAGGCATCATCCTTCTTTGCACCCGAGCTCCCACCTTTAAGCTTCCTATCCTATTTGCATCTCTTGGGGTCTATCTTCCACAACAGCCTTCCAAGCAGCTCTTTAGGCCCAAGTCTTCTTTCAGCATCATTGAAGTCAATCCTCAAAGGAGGAAGTCTTTCAAGCCTACTCCAAACTGGCACCTTCCTAGGATCAAGTCTGTCCTTAGCAAAAACAGCTCTAGACTTAGCAGCAGGGGTCTCAGTAGAGTCACAGTCCAGCTCTTACTCTTGCTATGGTTCTTCTGCTCCGCACATCTTGCCTCTGCACGGCTCATCACATCAGTGGCATTCATCTAGACACGGTAATGAGCAAAAATCTTGTGGTCACCTCGAGCACGTGGGGTCACCTCAAGCGTAGAATGGGATTCCCAATACTTCTCCAACTCTATTGCATTGCCCAAATGCAAACGCTTGTCCTCATGACGAACTGTGTCAACAACGAGAATAAGTTGAAATTTCCCAAATTGCCTCATCACCCTTGAAGGGAAATAAAAGGTCAACGCAGTCAAGGTAGCCACACGCACATATGAAGACAAGCGAGTATGCACCATACTCCTAATACCCCACCAAGGGACAGTCCACCGCACGAGAATGCCATAGTCAACAAGGATAAGAATCCAATCATGTTGAGATTTGTTGACATGGACCCTCTTACGGGAAAAGAATCCCTCAGCAGAATATTTGACAGGATTCTGGGGCGCCTCAACTAGGCTCAAATGCTCCATCAGCCAAAACAATCAAGAAATAGCAGCATGTGCAATATTTAGTCATCACATCAATAAACAAGCAATAATATTTGTATAAATGCACTATTTTGCAAATATTCAGACAAAAATATTGTACCTGCAACAAAACGGGGCATCAAGATAAGGGCGCATGCGTGTCCTTCTTATGACGATTGAGCATCATAAACAACTCCTCCGTGCAGAATGACATAGGAGTACGGCTAGCCTCGCATGACTCAACAATAGAAAGGATGCTAGCATGACCAACATTCAGCTTACTCTGGACAAATAAGAAATGCGCAAACAAGCAGATCATAATTGCACGTCTACGGTAACCTCTACGGCAAGAGGCATCACTAGCAATGTAGTCGACTAAAGCAAGCAGGTCAATTTCCCGACCATTCACGATGCGTCGTGAAATAGTTCGACTAAATCTCAAGTATCGCTCATATTCATCAACAAAGCGAGCAACAGTATTAGGGATACAAGGGAGACTTACAACAGGCCAGGCAATAATAGCACCATGTTCCTCAGGCAATGGAACAATTTCCTTGTCCCGAAGACGAAAGCAATGCATCAATGGGTCCCTGTAGACCGTGGGTCTACCCCGCGAGGGGCTTGGGCCTACATCGATGTGTGTAGTGGTTGTGTTGTGGGCTTGAGCCACAGAACCCGCACGTGAGTGCGTTGGGGGAGTGTTGTCGAGTAAGGGGATCGCCACCGTGCCTATAAAGGTTAATCACGGACGCCCGAAACGTTGGTGCCAAAACAATGGCCCCACGGTCCGATCCATTAACCAGTTCGTGGGTTCAGGGACATGGTACGGATTGAATCTTTGACCCAATCCGCCCGCATGTAGCGGCCTCTACTCGGTCTCATTGTAATTCCATTCAAACACGATTATTGGATGCACACAACTTAGCAATTTCAAGCCTTATTAGCGCACTAATCCTAAAGGTTACTAGGTGGGTTACTATTATACAAACAATGACTTCTACAATGGATAAGGCGATCACTTTGTTGTTAGTCAATATTAACAAGGAGCCTAGAAAACCGGTTGTCCATAATTATCTGACTTTAATGTAACAAGCGATTAAATTCCGGTCTTATTTAAACAAATATACAAAGCGTGACACAAAACATATATACAATATATATATATATATATATATATATATATATATATATATATATATATATATATATATATATATATATACATCATCCTTACCTTGTCGCTGTAAACAAACAAATCGTTAGAATATAATGAATATAATGAAAACGCCTTCGATCGATCCGCTAAACAAGTCAAACAAACATGTTAGTATTGACGAAAAAGTGCCTTTGATCGATCCGCTAGACAACACAAATAAACATGTTAGTATTGAAGATAATAAGGAATGACGAAAATGAAAATGACATTGATAAAAACGAAAATGAGAAGATTAATCCTACGTATTTAAATGCAACAATTGAAAGGTAGGTTTCTACATTTATTAGTTTAACTGAAACTCATAATAGTTATTAATCAAATTAAAAGGATGCAAAATGAAGGTTTTGGGTGAGTAACCTCAGAGTTATACCTTGATTTCGCTCGTCGATTTGATTCAAAAAGAGTGCTAGAACTCGTATTTTGTGTTTTTAGTGGCAAGAGAGTGTAAGTGAGAAAGCGAGAGAGTATGTGAAGCTTAGCGATGTATGCCGTATCCTCGTAACGTGTGTCCTTCTCGAAAATGAGGAAAAGAGGGTATTTATAGGCACGAAAAACCAAAAACGAGTGTATATACGCTCAAAACGAGCATATATACGCCCAAAGGAGCGTATATACTCTCGTCTTGAGCGTATATACGCTTCTCAGAGCGTATATACGCTCGATTATTTCCTACCTTTTTCTACAAAAATTCTCATTCTTCTTGATTCTTCTCGGATTAGATGAACCTAGACACCCCCTTTTGCAAGAAAATATGGTTCTAGGGGGTTCTAGAACATTCCATGTATTTTTTTGGTATTTTCTGATTTTTTATGTATTTTTTGTGTATTTTGATTTTTGTAAATATTGTAAAATTCATAGAAAATTATAGAAAAATCGGAAAAATAATCTAAAAATACTGGTGAACTCAGAAAAATGAAGATCACCAATACAAATTATTTTAAAAATCCTAAAACTAAATAGAAAATTCTAAAAGTAGAAAATAAATAAAAGAAAATACTTTTTGCCTTTTCTTTGACCTTTGCCTCATGATTTCGAGCATGACTTCACATATTTCGAGCTTTTTTTTACGAGTCCAACTACGTCTTTTAGAATCAAATCGATCACGAAACGTGGTATGTTTCATGATTGGTTACTCATTTAGGGCGACACATTTGGGTGTCTACAAACCCATAGGCTTATAGTAGCATAAAGAAGGTTTGTATCGAGACTTACATACCTTAAAGTCAAGAGAACGTCGCAATTCAGCCTTGCAAGGTCCTCCCTTTCACGAGCATCCAAGTTTCGAAGCACGTCATTTAAAGCATTAGCAAAGTCTCTCTCCAATTGATTTGTTGCAAATTCTTCAATAAAATGAATTAAATGAAGTCTAAAACAATGTCAGAGAGGTTTATATGCACTAAGGAGGTTATAATGAATGAATTAGGGCGTACATAAACCCCTATTTATAAGTAATTCGGCCAAACAAACTTGCCTAAAATCATAATTCGAGCAAAATTAGCTCGATTCTAGGCATAATTACGCCCAGCATGGGTGCTATTACACCTAGTTTGAGCTAATTTTGGTCGATTTCGCTCCTTCTAGCTTCTCCCATGCACAATGGCACGCAGTTCTTCTTCCATCCAAGGTCCTTCCCTGCATTTTCAAGAAGGAATGAATCGATATTCGTCTCAACAACGCAACGCAACATACATGCATTGCATATAGTTAGCAAGTTGGCTTTTGCATATTGTAATCAAAGGTCGGCATTACAAAATGAGCTATGTCTAGAGTCGTACACAAGTCTAGACATACTTACACAAACACTCGAGTCTAAGCTAGAGTAGAGTCAAGTCAAGCAAAAGTCAACAAATTAGTCTAAGTAGGTATAAGCTAAGTCCTAAAATCAACAAATGCAAAGCTAGGGTCATCCCCCTTCCCTACAGGTGACAGGTACATCTATTGCTCCCGACGAGGGTCCAGACTCGTCTGGCAGCCCATCAGGGAAAGGAACTACAGCAAAGGTTCCTGGTACGGTAAACTAAGACGAGGGTCCAGACTGAGAACGGGAAATCGAAGCTCCACCCCGGTTTGGGACCGGTCTCATCCGTGCGTCGCCATCGTCATCCTCATCGTCGCCCAAACGAGCCTGCATAGGATTTTCAAGTTAAAAATGTGTTTTGGACCCTGCAAAGCATTGAAATTACGAGATTTGGTGCACTTACCGAGTCTTTCAAGTGACAGTAGGAATATTTCCAGGGATCTATTACTCCCAACAGCCTCATAATGCCTGCCCGAGGCATCTATTCCGCAAAATCAAGCAAGTCAGCACATGAATGAATACTAGCATAAAGAGACTGAAACAAACAAGTGTTCCCTACCTGACCAGCTCTAGGGGGAATCGAGTTCTGAGCGTGCCTAGAAACCGGAGGAGCAGGCCCATTGAACTCGTCCAAGTCAGGACGGATCCTCAAGTCAGCAAAGGGGATCTCATCGAGGTCGTAATCATGCTGCATAACCAAGTCAAAGTTAGTGCACAACTAACATAAAGCAACTGCGAAGAAAAGGTGTGAATAAGCAAGACTCATACCTCAGCAACTAGATCGACTCGGGGGGGCTAGTCGCTCCTCAACGAAACGCGCATAGGCGTCTTGACCCCTATCACCAAGCAAGAGATGGTACTCCACCGCCTTGCCATGACTCAAGTCATTGGACAGCCTGGTGACCAGCAACTCCTCATCCATCATAGTGACTGGAGATCCTGAGGCACTGCAGGCTCAGAAAGGCTATGCTGCCTCACTATACGCTCCCCAAGGTACCAGACAGGCCCTTGAGGTCCCCATAAAAGACATCGCCTTTTGGCGAGCTCGGCCTCTACAGTGAGTCTCCTCGGTCTCGCATTCCCCACTTGCCTCTATGGGTGCCACTCCACCTGCAACAAAATGCGGTTAAAATCATAAAGCATAAAATAATAACATACAAGTAAAAGGCAACGAAACTCACCTCAACTGGGTTCAGGCGGCGGAACATCCTCCTCGAATATTGGAGCCCACCAGTCCAAGATAGAGTGTCTCGAGGTGTTTTCGCCGCATCATCATAGGCCATCGAGCAGGTTGTGCATGGGAAGCCAACCTAGGCACCAAACCCAAGAGTAGAAAGGAATCATAAGCCCAGAACTGCAAGTGCAGCTAACAGAGTCAGCCAACAGAGGTAAGTCAAATACAAACAGGGCGGTAAAAGTCAAAGAAAATTACCTCAAGTACTCTCAAGCAGCCAGCTAACGCAAGAATTGCAGCGCCATTCAGCTGACGACAGTATAACCTCATTGAATCCATCAAAGCAGCATAGACGAATTCACCCCAATCATTTGAGGAAACAGCAGAAAGATCCTCCAGGATGTGGAGAAAGTGAAGTTGAATTCTGCTCCCCGTGCCCTTATTTGGACACAATGTCGTGCAAAGCATCACCAAAATAAAGATCCTAGCTGACTGCTCATCAGTGGTGCCTGCATACTCCATACCCTCCACGAGCACGCTCTCTGATGCTTGGTTATCCAAACTCTCAGCTCGTATGCGGGAAGCAACCGGACCCAACCACTCATCCAATCGAGGATCAGAAAGCCTGATCTCGTCATCTGGAGGGACACACTTTTCAGTGAAAGCAAGCCCGGTCAACATAGCAAATTCATAGCAGGTCACAACCATTTCCCCCCTTGGGAAGTGAAAGGTGTTCGTGGTATCCCAGAACCACTCCATCAGGCCGAACACCGGAATCTTGGGAGCAAGCGAATATGACTGACTAACCAGGTTAAGAACAAAATCCTGGAAGCCACATCGCCCGAGGATGTTCCATACTCCTCTACGACGCTCAAAAAACTTTCTACAGAAGAGATCACCAATCATATGAGAAGTCCCGTACGTTCGAGTACGGTAATCGCTCTACATGACAGTTGATACAAAAATTAGCAAACGAGGCAAAATAAAAGACAACCGGACAATTAAAAGCAACATACCCATCCATTCCTCGGACGAATAGAAATTTGGTGATCAGTCAGTCACCCTCCATCTCTGACGGGAACTGCACACTTGCTTTCCTCTTCGTACTTGCATGCTACAAGCAGAATGGGGGCAAAGATTCAAAAAAACAAACAGGCAGCATAATGGGTAAAAAATGAACATCCCGTAAATAAACAAAAGGCCCTTTGGGGGCTTACAACTAATCAACGCAACCATGATCGAAGGAAATGCACAATTTCCTGACAGTCGGAACAATATGCAAGCAACTAGAAAGGCGAGAAAGAGCACTTCTTCTCCCCCAATGAATATACATGCCTAACGGAATGCACAATTCCACTCACAAATTTTAAATGCAACAAGAATTTTAAGAAGGTGTATACGCTCACTTATACGCCATAATCCCCAATTTAGCAAGTAATCACCATTAACAAGTGCTTTTTCAAGGTTTAAGCTACTTACAATGGTGAAATCATACATGGGCATCCACATTGTTGCAAATAGGCATGGAAAGGTTAATTCTATCATCAACAAGCAAGAATAAACAAGGCGTATACATAATTCAACAAGGCATATGCATAATTCAACACGGCATGGGCATAGCAAGCTACTATTCATCATCTTCTTCAAGTAGTAAGCTTACAATTACAATGGCATAACTCAGTCAAATTTGAACCAAATTTGATGAAACAAGTTGCAATAGACTCCCATAAACATGAGTAAGCCAAAGCATTCAACAATTTCAACCATACACAAGCAAGGGAGAAAGCCCCAATTCAATTGCATAAATTGACAAGGCATATTCAAATGGCATGATTTTGAATATTACAATTACAACTTACAAGTGAATTTCAAGTTTGGAGTAGTAAATTTACTTGAATTTGGGATTTGATGAACAAACAAAGCCTTTCCAAGCAATTCCAAGGTGTAGCAATGGAGTTTAGAGAGAGCTTGCAACAAACAAAGCATAGAGCAAATGACAAATCAGGCAAATTGGCCTTAAAAGACCACAAAATTCAGCCAAAAGAAGCTGAATTCTGGACGTAATTGCACCCAGATTCGACCTATTTTTGGCTCATTTTTCGAGCTTTCTCGGGGGCCCGCATGTGTACGCACGAAGCCCGTTGCGTTCAAATGTCGTTGGTACTTCCCGGGAATTTCAACCAACTCTTAAAGTCATACACAATGACCAAATTGCCCCTAAGTAAGCAAAATGGGCCCGAAAGTCATCAAATCGCTACAAAAATGCACCTACGCGCTACGACAAGCCGTAAGCGAATTTAAAGTCACAACGAAGAAATAGCYGCGATCAAGTGWAGGTCRAAAGCAGATCAAAGTCAAAGCACACATTCCCTARTCRGAGTCATATCATCCTCGCAAAAGCCAAGCGCCAGCCCGATTGTGTACACGCAATGCAAGCATTTACAAAAAGACATTGCTATACGCAATCGTGGCTATACGCGAAGTTACCTYCATTTGAGTTCTCCCGGACGACTAGCCGAGATGAGATACTACAGATCAAGCATGCACCAGCAAAAAGACATTCGCTATACGTAGCTATATGCAACATTACCTCCAGTTTAGTTCTCCCGGATGTATAGCCTAGATGGGATACAACAGATCAAGCACGCACCAGCAAAAAGACATTCGTTATATGCGATCGTGGCTAAATGCTGCGTTACCAGTATGTTAATCTTCTCAGACGACTAGCTGAGATAGGATAAAAAGTTCAAGCAAGCACTAGGTCCAAACGAAGGCATCGATACGGATACCATTTCATTTTCTCCAAAGAAGTCCAAACGGAGGCATTGATACGGACACTGTAGTAATTCCYCATGATGTCCTAATAGAGGCATTGGAGTGGACAATGAGGTAATAGTTTCCCAGGAAGTCCTAACGGAAGTATCGAGGCAGACAACMTGTTAGTAGAAAATCCCAGTGGAATTAGAACCATAGGTGGAAATTCCCC
>SNQN01004716.1:0-18717 GCA_008642245.1 Bassia scoparia | reverse complement strand
TGACTCCGAATGCGCATTTTGCGGGGTGAGACGCATGTTGAATTGTCGGAGTCTATGGAAGAACTTCCGTAGTGTAAGGGTATGTCCTTCGCGATCTTTTGACTTGACGATCATATCATCGACATACACCTCTACTTCCTTGTGTATCATGTCATGAAGCAGAGTAGTGGCAACTCGTTGGTATGTGGCGCCTGCATTTTTGTGACCATAAAGCATCACATTGTAGCAATATAGCCCCCACGGAGTGGTGAAGGTTATCTTTTCCATGTCTTCTTCGGCCATTTTGACTTGATTATACCCCGCATACCCATCAATGAATGAGAGAAAGGYATGATYTATTGTGTTGTCTACGAGAACGTCTATGTGTAGTAGAGGAAAGTCGTCTTTCGGACTTTCTTTGTTTMAGTCACGAAAATCCACACACATTTGAACTCGTCCATCTTTCTTAGGTACTCGAACCACATTTGCTATCCAWTGAGGGTAATTSATGACCTTAATGAAGCCTGCATTATGTTGTTTGATGACTTCCTRCCGAATGATAAGGGCAACATCCGGTTTCATGCGACGGAGCTTTTGTTTGACTGGCTTAGCCCCCTCTATGAGCAGAATTCTGTGATGTGCCATGTTTGGATCACTCCTTTGCATGTCTTCATAGGACCAAGCAAAACATCCCGGAACTCTTTCAGTGTTGCAACCAGCTCATCCCTTTCTTGCGGACTCAGTGTAAGACCAATATATATCTCCCACGGCGTGTCATTGTCGGATATGTCAACCTTTTCTGTTTGCTTGATGACGGAAGTTTTATTTTCGTGCTCTTCCATTGCCTTTATTAACTCATTGTTGTTTTGTTTTTTTCGAGTTGTGAATTAAAGTAATCATAAGAAGCAAAAGAGGAGTAAGCAGAAAGGAGCATGTTATTAAACTCTGAAGAGAGTACAGATAAGTTTGTCTCCGAAGAGACTTGATTTACAAGGGAAAGGGGGATACTAGGCTCCTTGACAGGCTCAAGAGGACACTCCCTAGGACTAGCTATCCTAGCTTCTACGACACTAGACTCAGACTCAGTCTCATATTCAGAATCCTCAAGCTGTGGTCCTTCGCCCATGGTGCACTTGATGACCTTGCCTCCTGGAGTAGTTATCTTCACGGTTTGCCGTTTCGGAGTTGCTTCTTCTCGGTATGCATAATGCATGTTGGGGATGAACCTTTGAGGGTGCTGGAGGAGTGAATTGTGTGAGCTACATGAGCCAGAATTTCGGTGTAGTGKACTCATTTGGAATCAARGAAAAAACCCTTSGCTTTCCACAGGTTGTAGGTATCAAGAAGGCTAGCACTCCATGCAAATTCAACTATTTCTTTCCTCCATTTGTGGCTGACGCACATGCCTCTAGCTGGGGACTTGATATTGCAGCGTTCCCATATTTCATGGAGCAAATCTTTAGGAAGGTCGTCCAAAGATGGCATGGTGTCGCCGGACTTGTTCACTTCTTCCTTTAGTGAAGGGCCTTGAACTGGTGCGATGTTGAGAGAGTCCATGGTTGGTGCAATCGTAGTGGGAGTGATGAAGACAGAGGGGACTAAGGCAATCTCCCCTTCTTCGAGCATGAGTACTCCCAGCGGACTTGTCTTAGTGTTTGGCTTCTTGGCCCAAGGAGGGAGAGGAAGCCTGCCATAAATCAATCATGTCTTGTAGATAATCCTTAAGGGTGATGCAATCCTCAAGGTCGTGGCCATTGCCACGGTGATACTTGCAGTATTTGTTTGCATCCCATCTTGCGGACCTTTTATCCACAAGAGGGACAGAGATAGGCCCAATTGGGGAGATTAAGCCTTGATTGGAGAGCCTTTCAAATGCCTGGGTTTGAGTCATCCCGAGCAGAGTGTAAGTACGCTTGTGGCGGAAGCGCGGCCTGCCATCATT
The DNA here is from genome assembly GCA_008642245.1 of Bassia scoparia. Lineage (NCBI taxonomy): Eukaryota > Viridiplantae > Streptophyta > Magnoliopsida > Caryophyllales > Amaranthaceae > Bassia > Bassia scoparia. The sequence continues at coordinate 16,796 of SNQN01004716.1, read as the reverse complement.
GCCATTGTCATTGTTGTTGTTGTTGTTGTTGTTGTTGTTTCCATAGTTGTTAGGAATTTCAACGGCATTGATGCTTGATGCACCCTTAGAGTTAGATGCATCATTCTTTTTGTTGTAGGTTCCTTTGTTCTTGGAGTTTTCTTTGATAAGGTCATCCTCAATCTCAATGCCGATGCGGTAGACCTTGTCAAAAGTTCCCAAATCTAGGTACCGAAGGTGGTTGCGGTATTTCGGGAGCATGTTGTTGATGAAGATTTTCACCGACTCCATTTCTGAAGGGGGATTCACCATTTGAGCAGCCACTTCCTTCCAGCGAGCAAGGTAAGCAGTGAATCCTTCCTTTTCATCTTGCTTGATGATTTCTAGTCCCTAAGAGAGATGGAAACCTGAACATTGTTGTGGTATCGCGTCATGAACGCCTTAGTGATATCATCCCAAGTAGCAACGTCCTTTTAGGGAAGTGAAAAGAACCACTTTTGACAGATCGGATCGAGCGACATGGGAAAAACTTTAGGGAATAAAGCAGCATCAATTCCCTTGATAGCCATGGTGGCCCTAAACCCCTCGAGGTGGAATCTAGGATCGTCAGTCGGCTTGAATTTTGGCAAGTCCGCAATAGAGAATTTCTCCGGGATCTTAGCTGAAATGTCCTCGAGTTCTGGTGTCTCAAAGTAGGCATTCTTGTTGGTTGCCTACATGACCATTTTTTCGAGGTTCTTAAGAGTCACCTCGGACGACTTAGCTTGCTCAAGTGCAGCAATCTTGGCTTGCATCTGAGCCATGGCGTCGTTTTCTTCTCCCATTGAATAAGGTGTCGATTGTCCTGTGTCTTCGGTGTTTTTCGTGCTAGTGAAAGAGAGCCGAGATTTCAAAATGGGCTTCCGAGTAGTTCGACCCTTTGGAGGTGCTGAAGTGACCGGTTGCTCACCCCGAACCAACCGAGCTCCGTGTTTTCGAACCTAAATCGGCGGTGTGTTCGAGCTCAGCCCTATCCTATTTGCACATGGACCAAAAGTGAAGTTACATGTCGAATCAACCTATGATGCAATGCATGTCTTAGGGATGATCATTCCCTTGCCTATTGACTGACTTAAAAATGTAAAAAGTGCATGAACGTTGGAAATTTGCCTATCGCCTTTTATTTTCCTTTTCTCACTTTTTTTTCATTATTTTTTTGTTTTGTTTTTTGTTTTTGTCTTTTTTTCGCTTTTCTTTCTTTTCTTTTTTTTGAAATGGCGAAGTTCAAAGTCTGGCGTCTGTTTACAAATGTATGACTCAAAAAGACATAACACCTAATGATTGTAGTTTACAACCACTTCGACATTACGACGCCTAAGGAATGATCACCTTGCTATATGAGGAATGTTCATGACTCAATGACTTGTTTGTTATGTATGCAAAGCTAGGGTCCTTAGTCTAACAGAACGTAGCACGTTGTCACGCTAGCATGAACCCTATACGCAAAAGAAAAACAAAAGTCAACCACCTAGAGTCAGTTGCTACGTTATCGAACGGGTCAGTTCGGGTGTCCAAAAGGGTCCCATGGCTTGGATCGGAACAATCCTTAACACATCCAGCCCGCTGTGATGATCAAAGGAGGTCTAAACCATTACGGCTTTGTAGTGCACGCAGCCGCGCGTCATGGTGGGGATGGGCATCAAGCTTAAGAATAGGTTATTACATAGGTAGTGCACCAGCGCCAATCTTAAGCCAGCCCCCCCCGGTCTTGTCTCAAGTGTAGAACACACTTATACGAGACGTGATGCCTAGAAAACGGAAACTCAGTGCCAAGGACCTAAGTTCTGTTCAATGTAGGATGCCTAAAACACAATGTCGTCTTAAGGACGCTGAAATCGCATAACAATTCGAGTATTTTCCACACATCACTAAAAGTAATAGCTTTAGTGAATTCCCCAATGAAGTCGCCAGAAAACTATACGGGCTCCGTGCATCACCGGGCCGAACTGGGTTAAGGGCGGCTCGGTTTATTTGCTAGAATTGAATTCTTGCTTTTGCATATTGTGAGTATGCCTGGAGTTGTGTGTTTATACTCCAAATGAGTCAAGGAAGTCGCCATCGCACTTCTTTTGGGAAGCTGCAGAACCCGTTTTAAGCCTTGCCTATAATTGCATAAAGCAAGGCGAAGGACTCCATGTCTTGTAGTGCACCAAAGGTTTGGATTAGGGGACAAGGGTAAGGGTGAAGTAGTGCACAACCCCCCCCGCATCTAGCGGCCTCTACTCAGTTATTGTGAGTTCATTGTCCGAAAGACAACAACAAACAGTTTTCCGTTTTAAACCCTAAGCATGCAAAATTAACTAGGCACGTTGTTTAATAGAATACTATGCAAATAGTGTATAGTTTGTTGTGGCATGTGTTGTTAATTCCGTATTCCAGCAGCCTAATGCTAGTTGTCCATAGTTATCTTATTAGGCGTGAAACATGAAATTTGTAGGTCTTTGTTAAAGCATATTATTGTTGTGAGACAAGCATGCAAACACTCGTACAAGGAATTTAAGGTCATGCCTTAAGACTGTTTTTAATTTGAATTGTCAAATCGTTAGTTTATCAATAATACATGCAAATTACATAGAATGTCGAATTTCTAAACAAGCACGCAAAAGGGGGTTTAGAATTGAGACGTTGGCCTCAAACCTACCTCGCAACACGATGTCAAAGACCAAGGACGCAGCTTCGGACCCTTAGGAACCCTTGTCGAACCTTTAGAACCCTTGAAAACCTCCTAGATCTATTGCAAAAGAACCTTTGAATGTGTTTGAATTGTGTTTGAATTTGTTGAATGTGTTTGAATATGTTTGAATGTGTTTGAGAGAGAGGATATGAGAGAGAGGGAGAGTTGGACGAGTGAAAGAATGCACATCCAAAAGCCAAAAAGTCCCTCAAATGAATAGGGGAGACTCCCTATTTATAGGCAAGGGGCGAAATCGGCCAAAACAGGCAAGTTTTGCGCGCAATTACGCCCAAAACTGGGCGCATTTGCGCACATTATCGGCCTGGATTTTGGCCAATTTTCCTTGCCTCGAATAGCGTGATTGCGATGATATAATATCGTAATATTGCGATTGCGTCGGATATTATTGCGATATTCGTGATTGCTTTACCTCGAATAGCGAGATTGTAATGAAATAAGATCGTAATATAATCTTATAAAATATATATGTGATTTTATATGATTATAGTTGATATTATTGCGATTATGGCAGATATTATAGCGATGCTCGAGATTTTCGGCTTCCTTGGGACGCGTGTCTCGAGGTGAAATTTCTTGGGATGGCCCGCTTTTCTCGGTTTTACGTTTTAGCTTAAGAAATTCATAAATATTAAACCATAAATCGAAAAATTACAGAAAAAATATGTAAACATTCCTTGTGAGAAATAGTGTGTTGTGCTACAATTTCTTGAATTTTGGAATTGTTTTCATAATTGAATTAATTATAACAAAATTAATTAAATTGTTGAAAATTCCGAAAATTGCAAAAAACCCATAGAAAGATTCAGAAAAATTCAAGAAAAGGTTTTAAAATAAGTTAAAATCATTTGAAAGTTAAAACCTATTTTTAAAGTGTAAATACCTAGAAGAGGTGTCCGGTGCAAGGGAATCTGCCATTTTTAGGGCCTGTCAGGGTCCTTGCTTTCTCGATTTGACTTGTGTGTTGCGAGGGGTATCTTATCATTGGCCATTTTGGGCTAGGGACAAATGTATGTATCTACAATTATTATTATTATTATTATTATTATTATTATTATTATTATTATTATTATTATTATTATTATTATTATTATTATTATTATTATTATTATTATTATTATTATTATTATTATTATTATTATTATTATTATTATTATTAAACACCAAAACGTGGTAAGCGTTACAAGCAACAAAAAAGGACAAGTGATCTACAAGAAGTTGGAGGGGAGCCGAGATACAATCTGGGCCCCCACTCCTCTAGCAATAGCGAATCCTATCCGACTGAAGATGTGAGAAGCTGCACGTGCCCCAATGTCTTGGCCCCTGAAGAACGTTTGGATCCGCTTCAGAAAGCGCAACAGCTCCCTTGTCTAATTCCCTCAAAGAAGAGAAGGAAAAAGGAAGGAAACCATATCCAATTGTCCTACAACGCGTCTGTAAGACGTGGGCCGTGCCCCCGCGTATAGCGGGCGCGCGGCTTGGTACTACATCGATGTGTTGTGCGTGGGCTTGAGCCACGGAACCCGCACGTGAGTGCGTTGGGGTAGTGTTGTCGAGTAAGGGGAGTCGCCACCGTGCCTATAAAGGTTATTCACGGACGCCCGAAACGTTGGTGCCAAAACAATGGCCCCACGTCCAATCCAATAACCAGTCGTGGGTTCGGGGACATGGTACGGATTGAATCAGTAACCCAATCCGCCCGCATGTAGCGGCCTCTACTCGGTCTCATTGTAATTCCATTAAGCACGATTATTGGATGCACCACATCTTAGCAATTTTAAAGATTACTAAGTGGGTTACTATTATGTACAAACAATGACTTCTACAATGGACAAGGCGATCGCTTCATTGTTAGTCAATATTAACAAGGTGCCTAGAAAACCGGTCGTCCATGATTATCTGACTTTAATGTGATACGCATAATTTCCGGTCTTGTTTAAGCAATATATACAAGTGTGATAGAATATGTACAAACGAAACATGAAAACAAAGGTTAGTAAGCATAATAATGTATATGTATATCCTTCTCACCTTGTCTCTGCAAATACACAAATCGTTAAAGTAAAAACTAAAAAGAGACGTCCTTTGATCGAATTGCTAATCAAAACAAAGAAACATGTTAGTATTGACAATAACGATATGCATAATGATAAATTGTGACAAGGTGATGATAAATGAATTTGAAAACGTGAAAAACAATCCTACATATTTACATGAGAGGATTCAAAAGTCGGTTTCTACATTGTGTAAATTAAATTAGAACTCGTGATAATAATTAATCAAGTTAAAAGAATGCGAAGGAGAGTTGTAGGTGAGTAATCTCAGAAGTAAACCTTGTTATCGCTCGTTGGATCGAAACAGAATTGATGCTAGAACTCAAGAATGTATGTGTTTAGAGTGTATGAGAGTGTGAATACGCAAGTTTAGGGACGTGTAAGTTGAATAGACGTGTGTGTCTGTGGTCTCGAAATGAGCAAAGGCACGTATTTATAGGCATGGGGAGGAAAAATCGAGCGTATATACGCAGAGGACCTGCGTATATACGCAGGCCCTGCGTATATACGCTGCCTAGGAGCGTATATACGTAGGCCTTGCGTATATACGCTCGATTATTCTACGCGTATTTGCGATTTCCTCCGATCTTATTTCGTGATTTGCCTCGATTTGCTTTGATTCGACGCACCTAGACACCCTTGCTCTCCAAGCAAGGAGTTCTAGAGTGTTCTAGAAGGTTCCACGTATTTCCGGGGTATTTTTTGTGTATTTTGTATTTTTTTGTATTTTCTGCGTATAAAAACTTATAAAAATCATAGAAAAATATAGAAAAATCAGAAAAATAATCTAAAAATACTGGTGAGCTCAGAAAAATGTGAAGAGTGTGATGAAAAGTAGAAATCAAGAGAATCACCAGTATAAATTATTTTAAAAAACCCTAAAAATAGAAAAGAAAACCTAAAAATAGAAAATAATTAAAATAAATAAAAGAAAATATTTTTGCCCCCTTTATTTGTCCTTTGCTCAATAGTTCCGAGTATGACCTCACGTATTTCCAACTTTTGTGAGTTCAAAGCATCTTTTCTAAGTCGAAACAATCGCGAGACGCGGTATGTTTCATCACTGATTACTCTTTTGGGGAGACACTTTTAGGTGTCTACAGCGTCGAATACTTCTCCCGCTTCCGTTGAGCTGCTACCGCCACCATACGACCAGGAACGAAATCAGACAACCCAGATTGCGTCAAAGGAGAAGAACCCGTCAGATCAACACACACATTCAGGCTGTCATCCCAAGAATAGAGCAAAACATTCGCAGGTCGAAGAGCCCCGTTGATCCCATCAGTCAACCCAACATTTACCTCCTTACGAGCAGTAATCCCAGATCGAGAACAGATGTCAAGAAGATTATCGCGGACAACATTGTGACGGTGCTTGATACCCATCAACCCAGAGTAAGATACAGCATGATTATTATTATTATTATTTTATTATTATTATTATTATTATTATTATTATTATTATTATTATTATTATTATTATTATTATTATTATTATTATTATTATTATTATTATTATTATTATTATTATTATTATTATTATTATTATTATTATTATTATTATTATTATTATTATTATTATTATTATTATTATTATTATTATTATTATTATTATTATTATTATTATTATTACAAAAACGTGGCAAGCGTTACAACCAACAAAAAGATCAAAAGATCTACAAGAAGTTGCAGGGGACCCGAGATACAATCTGTGCCCCCACCCCTCTAGTTAATTATAGCGAAGCCAATCCTGCTGAAGATGTGAGCAGCTGCACGTGCCCCAATATCTTGGGTCTTGGAGAACGTTTGGATCTGATTCAGAAGCGCAACAGCTCCCTTATCTAATTCCCCCAAAGAAGAGAATGAAAAAGGAAAGAAACCGTAGCCAATAGCCCTACACCGCGCCAAATACTTATCCCGCTTCCGTTGTGCTGCTGTCGCCACCACCCGACAAGGAAAAAAGTCTGACAACCCAGACTGCGTCATGGTAGAAGACCCCATCAAGTTATCACACACATCTAGACCGCTATCCCAAGAATAGAGTAAGACATCTGCAGGCGAAGAGCCCCGTTGCCCTCGCTAGTGAGCCCAACATTTACCTCCTTACGTGTAGAAATCCCAGAACAATAGCAGACGTCAAGAAGTGTATCGCGAATAGCATTGTGTCGATGTTTAATACCCACGATCCCAGCACAAGACACGACTTGATCCCCATAAATGTCACCAACAAAATCCCGAGAGCAAGTAGAATACGACGTTGAAATAGAGAACAACGGAACACCCAGTCGATAGCAAAGAACTAACAATTAGTCTTACCGTTCATGGTCTGGCCTAAACCCGAGATCAGGACCGCCCGCAACCAAGCTGAAGAGTGATCCCCTGTTGTGATTTCTTTAGGGAAACTTGACGTGAAGATAAGAAGAAGGCGAATTCCACATCAGTAGCAACCTTCGTGAAATATATGTCTACCAATTTCTTCATGAGTGTGGGGGCAACGATCTCACTAGGGCTACTCATAAGGTCGGTTTCCACGTTCCTGTTGAAAAGACCTAGGGCATCATCAAAGGCCGGTCCCGGACAATCAACACCTAATAGTCGAAGAAAAGAAGCTTGTAAACCAAAAGACTGTAAACGGGATGCAAGGAAAGCGTAATGCCGAACATCACCAGCTTAATAAACACCCAATCATTCATAAGAAAAAGGTAAGGTGGCAAGTCAATCCCCAAATCCAACCCTCGAAGCAGTCACATTACGCTCTAAAGAACCTCGAAGAGCCGCATCAAAAGATAACTAAATCGTTTCAAAAAAAGGAGGTGGACAAGTGCGCAAAACAAAGTAGAGCTTGGAAACTCCAGTACACGCACGAAGAAGAAATAACTCACACTAGGGATCATCAAGCCTAATAACAGCATCCATCAACACAATAGGCTTCGATACACGCTCCGAGACCAACTCCTAATAAAAAGAAGAATCCATACTGACTGGACCATTAAGCAACTTGACACCTTGTGTGGGCCGAGCAATATTCGGCGGAAAGACACCCTCAAGACGACTGCGTGGGTCCTCCGATGGCTAGAAGACCTCTATCTTCTAAACATTCACGTGGAGACCTAAACGAGGCCTCTCCTCTAAAATTATCTCCAGAACCTTACCAACCACCAAAGTATCACCAATGATAGTGTCATCGTCCATGTACCAAGGCTGATGAGATAGATCAAAAGAATCTCTAAATCGGCACACCAATGGATGTAGAACTAAAGCAAAATGTAAAGGGCCAAGAGGATCCCCCTGCTGCACACCTTGACAAGACCATAAGGTATGCTCCCCATAATACAACCTCGCAGTTGTAGACACCTGAAAATGTGTCTCCCCAAATGAGTAATCCGTGATGAAACATACCGCGTCTCGCGTTTGTTTCGAATCAGAAAAGATGCTTTGAATTCATAAAAGTTGGAAATATGCGAGGTCGTACTCGGAAATATTGAGCAAAGGTCAAAGGCAAGGCAAAAATACTTTCTTTCGGTTTTTTCAAAGGTTTTCAAAGGTTTTCAAAAGGTTTTCAAAGGCGATTCTCATGCTTTTTGATGTTCATCATGTCCGTCACATTTTTCTGAATCCGCCAGTATTTTTAAATTATTTTTCTGATTTTTCTATGATTTTCTATGAATTTTGCAATGTTTAAATACGCAGAATACGCAGAAAATACATGAATAATTAGAAAAATACTCCGGAAATACGTGGAACCTTCTAGAACATTCTAGAACTCCTTGCTTGGAGAGCAAGGGTGTCTAGGTGCGTTGAATCAAGGGAAATCACGAATAAAATCGGAGGAAATCGAAATATTTCGAGTTTTTGGAAAATATATACGAAAATATTGAGCGTATATACGCAACTGTTGAGCGTATATACGCTCATCAGGAGCGTATATACGCTCAACAGGAGCGTATATACGCTCAAAATACACACACGAAATTTCCAAAAAATTATGGAAAGAAAGCAGCGTATATACGCTGTATACGAGCGTATATACGCAGGAAGCAGCGTATATACGCTCATATACAGCGTATATACGCAGGGTTTATTTGCTCGAAAATTGCCTCTTGCCTATAAATACACTCTTGCCCTGCTCAGTCCGGGGCACGCTTTCACACTCTCACACGATTTCATACACTGCATACTCTCTCTCTCTCTCTCTCTCTCGAAAACACTTCAAACACATTATACATTCGTTTTAATTCAAAGCATCGATTCTCTTGCGAATCAACAAGCGATAACAAAGGTTGAATTCTGAGATTACTCACCAATAATCTCTCTCACTTTCTTTTAATATTGACTAACCATTGTTATGAGTTTTTAATATAATTAAAGCAATGTAGAAACTCACTTTTAACTTGTTTCATGTAAATATGTAGGGTTTTCACAATGTTTGCATGGTTTTCATTGGTTTTTGGTTTTCATTTCATTATTATTATTCATTGTCAATACTAACAATTCTTTTCTCTTGTATAGCAATTGAAGGCGAAAGATCCATTGCGCTTGCATTTTTATCAAGGACTAACAATGATTTTCTTTGTTTTCGTGTAGCGATTCAAGGCAAAGGATTCGCTTCATTGCGTTTTACGAACTAACTTGTGTTTTCTTTGCAGATTTAGGGTAAGATGGGTTTGCATATACTTTGAAGTTTATGCACTTCATCTTATTGCATATTGTCATATTGTCATTGTTGTTGTATAATTTTGTATATGTTTTGCTAAACAAAGACCGGAATTATGTGAATCACTTTAAATCAGATTAACTATGGACAACCTGTTTTAGGCACCGTTTTAACATGATTAATACAAAGTGGTCACAATTTCTAGGTTAGGTAGTCGCTTGTGCATAATAGTAACACACTTTCATAGTAATTCTAGGGTTAGTTCGCTTCTAAGGTGCTAAAAAACGTAAGTTATGTGCATTCAATAATCATGATTAATGGAATTACAATGAGACCGAATAGAGGCCGCTACATGCGGGCGAATTGGGTTACAGATCTGATTCGTACCATGTCCCCGAACCCACGACTGGTTACTTGATTGGACGTGGGGCCATTGATTTGGCACCAACGTTTCGGGCGTCCGTGAATAACCTATCTAGGCACGGTGGCGACTCCCCTCATTCGACAACACTACCCCAACGCACTCACGTGCGGGATTCCGTGGCTCAAGCCCACGCACAAAGCACCTCGATGTAGTACCAAGCCGCGCGCCCGCTATACGCTGAGGGCGCGGCCCACGTCCTACAATTTGGCGACTTCACTGGGGATAATCACCGTTAGGTGAAGTGGACAGACTTGAAAAGTCTCGTAATTCCATCATCATGTTTATTGAATTTTGTTGCATTTTGCATGTGACCCTTCGCATAAGGTCACAACTTAGGCACCTTGGTCTCAATATGGGCATGTTCTATGCTCGAGACTACCATAAGGGGGGAAACTACCTTGGTTGCATGTGGTTACTTGATCGCATGGCTAAGGCAAGTCCTATCCCGCCCATGCCGTGTGTGCACGTGTTACTGATGCGTGTGCATAAGAGGTATCTTGGCCATACATCGCTAATTGCTAGTGGTGAAAACTGGACCAAGCTCTACTTTTAGGCATGGTACATCTTTGGACTTAACCCAGCCGACCATCAGTACTCCTAGAACTGGACCCTAGGTGGTTTGAACTCATAAATCATGTTGTGTGGTTACTTTGAAGTGCATATGTGACTTAGGACTCTTAGCCTTGTACATATCAGACTTAACACATCACATAAGCATATAGATCATGATCGTCTTTAGTTAGACATAGGACTCAACATACATTGCATATTACACCATCATTTTGTAAAAGGTCATCCTTTTTCCAAAAAAAAAAAAAAAAAAAAAAAAAAAAAAAAAAAAAAAAATCGAAAAAAATACAAAAGGGGAAAGGATGACCATGCATTCATATAGTTTTTGCATTAGGATCATTGCATATAGGAAGACGATCATGTTAGGTCATGCATGAGTCTTTGAGTCGAGTGAAGCATCGAATTAATCTGTCGTCTTGTTACTTGGCAGAATTCAACATTGATCCCCCCGTTTGGGTTCGCAAAGCTAATCAGAGACTAGTTCGAGAGCGAGTCAGTCACTCCACCGTCCCGTCTCCGCAAAGGCAACCTTTTCAGAGTCCACCAAGTCCTAGATCATCTCCATCATTCACCATGAGCGACGAACACGTTAGGAAGATGGATGAGCTCGCTGACACCGTGGCAAACTTAGCCAAGATGGTGGAAAATCTCGCCACCAACTCTTCTTCTGCTGCCATAGCTAAGAACATGGAGAAGATGTTCAAAAGACACTTGGATGGGGCAACTTACTATGAAAACACTGAGAATGAGATGTCCCCTGCTGCCAAACTCCCTGACAAGTTTTCAGCCAATGATCTCCCTCAATTCAAGCCTACTGACGATCCTCGTTTCCATCTCAAGGCTTTTAAGGCTACCTTGTCTCTCAAGGGGGTCGACTCTGCCTTCTATCCGAAGGTCTTTCCACTTTCGCTTGCACCTGTGTGCCAGAAATGGTTCTTCTCCTTGTCTGAGAAGGAGACTGAAACTTGGGAGGATGTTGCCCTTGCTTTTATGACTCGTTACAAAGGGAACATTCAAAGTCAAACCTCTTCTCGTGAACTTGAAATCCTGAAACAAGGCGAGAAAGAGGGATTTACTGCATTCCTCTCTAGATGGAAAGAGGCTGCTGCACAACTAGTACATACTCCTCCTGAAATTGAAATGGTGAAAGTTTTCATATCGAACTTGCAACCAAGATACAAGAATCACCTTCGCTATCTGGGCTTAGATACTTTCGATAAGGTCTACCACATTGGTATCGCCATTGAGGATGACTTATTGAAAGAAAACAGTAACAGTTCTAGCACTAACAACAACAAACCAAGATACAACAACAAGAAGGACAATGCTGGTTCTTCAAACAATGTTTCTGCACTGCAAGCTACCTCTGGTTTCCCAAGGAATCAAGGTTATTATCGTCCTAGGCGTGAGTATTTCCCATTGGGCATGACTTACACTCAAGCACTTGAACGACTTCAAAACAAAGGGAAGCTTACACCTATTGGACCCACTCCAGATCCTCCAGAGGACAAAAAGAGTAGGAACTGGAATCCAAACGCCTATTGCAAATACCATCAAGGTAGAGGTCATACAACTGAGGACTGTTTTAAGCTAAAGGATGCGATCCAAGACATGGTAGAGGATGGAAGGCTCCCACTTCCACCAGGTGCAAAAAAGCCGAACATCACATCCAACCCCCTCACTACTCTCATGATTTCTGTGGATGAGGGAAACACTTTCGACCCTACTGTCCTCATCTATCCAGTAGGTCAAGCTGTCGATGTCACTCTACTCTTCAATGACACTTCTGTTAATGGCTTATGGGACAGCGACGATGACGACGACTACTATGAAGGCGTCGCGACCTATCAAGCCATGACAGGAGAAGATCTTGAAGAAGAATTCCTGGATCAAGAAATTCTCAAGGCACCAGACGATGTGCATGTACTCACAAGGAGTGGGCGTGTTCCTGACGTCACTCCCCAGCATGACACTGTTCCTACCCAAATCATCCCACTACAAGAAGAGAATCCCATTATCAAGCAACTTAAGAAAACCAAAGCCGAACTGAACGTTTGGCAATTGATCGTCACTTCGAAAAGTCACCGTGAGGCTCTCCTCAAAGCTCTCACTGAAATCAATGTCTCGAGCGAGACAACTCCTGAAGGGTTGGTCAATTTCATAACCAACCATGCTGTCTCTCCTTATGTCGTATTTTCTGATGACGATCTACCTCCTGAAGGGCCCCATCACAATAAGGCCCTTCACCTCACTGTGGTGTGTAGGCAGTTCAACATTCCAATGACTTTGGTAGACAATGGATCTGCCATCAATGTTTGCCCTTTGAGAACTGCTCAAAAGCTTGGGATCGCAATAGATGATCTTCAAGCTAATACTCAAACTATTCGTGCTTACGACAATTCAAAGAGGCAGGCTCTTGGAATCATATGGCTCAACATTGCTGCTGGACCAATTGAAAAAAGGGTGAAGTTTCATGTGATGGATGTCAAAACTTCATTCAATCTACTGCTTGGTCGTCCTTGGCTTCATGAACTAGGCGCTGTCGCCTCGTCTTACCATCAAAAAGTCAAGTTCTTACTTCATGGCGCTCCGGTAACTATCGATGCGTCTCCCATGAAAATCCAAGCAATAGGGAAGTCCACCTTACAAGTCCAGCACGACAATGAAGATGAGGAACTTTGGGGCTTTTCGACTGCTGTGATTGAAGAATCCCCTTATGATGCTAATCTCACTATCCATGCTATACTGAAGAAACAAGGCTACTTCCCTGGAATGGCCTTAGGATCCAACAAAGAGCATCTTCATCCTCTCTTCGATCTGCCACAGAAGAATGACAAGTTTGGACTGGGATACTCTCCTACCAAAAGAGAGATAAGGGAGCAAGCACTGAAATATGCTTCCTTGAAGAAGAATGAGCTTAATAATGGGCCACCACTCGCCCCTTACGAGCTTACTCTCAATGGCTACTTTATGCGAGATGGAGAGGAATTTCCGAGCTTTGACTTCCCTGAACCTCTCCTAACTGCTGATGGCAAAAAGTATCCAGGACTCGAGGTCTTTCAAGACTGTGACTTCATTGAAGATTGGGTTAACGACCCTGTCAAAACTGCAACCCCTGTTGATGATCACTTGGGCTTGGGTCTACTCTTTGGTATGGAAAAGGAAGAGGAAGAAGCTACTGTTCAAAAGGTGGCGAGCTACGAGTCCTTTGACCCAACTAAGCTGATTACTCCTACAACTGACATGGTTCGAGGATGGCGCAAAACCTTGAAGATCACTGCACCTGACGGCCGCAAGTTCCATTTCACTGCTGGAGAGGGACCAATGTTTGAGGAATCTGAGTCTGAGGAAGGTTCTGAGTCTGAGTCTAGTCCTAAGTTTAGGGAGTCTAGTGTTAGCAAGGTCAAGGACGGTCATGTTGGACCAAATAAACCTGTTTTGGAGTCTAATAATGTTCTCTCAACCTCTTCTGAGGTTTCTGCTTTCGATGTAATGATTTCTGAATTCAATAAGACTATGCCTTTCGCTTACTTCTCGTCTTCTTCTCCTCCCTTAATTGACTGCTTTAATTCTGACGCTTCTAATGAACAAAACGATGATGAACTTATAAAAGCAATGGAAAAACATGAGCAAAGAAACCCCATCATTGAAGACACCGAAGAAATCAACATTTCCAGCAATGATGAGCCACAAATAGTAAAGATAGGTCTCAGCCTTACTGCAGAAGAAAGGGCACAGTTAGTCCAGACTCTCAAAGAATACAAGGATGTGTTCGCATGGTCTTACCGAGACATGCCAGGGATCGATCCAGAGATGCGTTGGGGTAGTGTTGTCGAATGAGGGGAGTCGCCACCGTGCCTAGAATGGTTATTCACGGACGCCCGAAACGTTGGTGCCAAATCAATGGCCCCACGTCCAATCAAGTAACCAGTCGTGGGTTCGGGGACATGGTACGAATCAGATCTGTAACCCAATTCGCCCGCATGTAGCGGCCTCTATTCGGTCTCATTGTAATTCCATTAATCATGATTATTGAATGCACATAACTTACGTTTTAGCACCTTAGAAGCGAACTAACCCTAGAATTACTATGAAAGTGTGTTACTATTATGCACAAGCGACTACCTAACCTAGAAATTGTGACCACTTTGTATTAATCATGTTAAAACGGTGCCTAAAACAGGTTGTCCATAGTTAATCTGATTTAAAGTGATTCACATATTCCGGTCTTTGTTTAGCAAAACATATACAAAATTATACAACAACAATGACAATATGACAATATGCAATAAGATGAAGTGCATAAACTTCAAAGTATATGCAAACTCATCTTACCCTAAATCTGCAAAGAAAACAAAAGTTAGTTTGTAAAACGCAATGAAACGAATCCTTTGCCTTGAATCGCTACATGAAAACAAAGAAAATATTGTTAGTCCTTGATAAAATGCAAGCGCAATGGATCTTTCGCCTTCAATTGCTATACAAGAGAAAAGAATTGTTAGTATTGACAATGAATAATAATAATAAAATGAAAACCAAAACCAATGAAAACCATGCAAACATTGTGAAAACCCTACATATTTACATGAAACAAGTTAAAAGTGAGTTTCTACATTGCTTTAATTATATTAAAAACTCATAACAATGGTTAGTCAATATTAAAAGACAGTGAGAGAGATTATTGGTGAGTAATCTCAGAATTCAACCTTTGTTATCGCTTGTTGATTCGCAAAGAGAATCGATGCTTTGAATTAAAACGAATGTATAATGTGTTTGAAGTGTTTTCGAGAGAGAGAGAGAGAGAGAGTATGCAGTGTATGAAATCGTGTGAGAGTGTGAAAGCGTGCCCCGGACTGAGCAGGGCAAGAGTGTATTTATAGGCAAGAGGCAATTTTCGAGCAAATAAACCCTGCGTATATACGCTGTATATGAGCGTATATACGCTGCTTCCTGCGTATATACGCTCGTATACAGCGTATATACGCTGCTTTCTTTCCATAATTTTTTGGAAATTTCGTGTGTATTTTGAGCGTATATACGCTCCTGTTGAGCGTATATACGCTCCTGATGAGCGTATATACGCTCAACATTGCGTATATACGCTCAATGATTTCGTATATATTTTCCAAAAACCTCGAAATATTTTGATTTCCTCCGATTTTATTCGTGATTTCCCTTGATTCGACGCACCTAGACACCCTTGCTCTCCAAGCAAGGAGTTCTAGAATGTTCTAGAAGGTTCCACGTATTTCCGGAGTATTTTTCTAATTATTCATGTATTTTCTGCGTATTCTGCGTATTTAGACATTGCAAAATTCATAGAAAATCATAGAAAAATCAGAAAAATAATTTAAAAATACTGGCGGATTCAGAAAAATGTGACGGACATGATGAACATCAAAAAGCATGAGAATCGCCTTTGAAAACCTTTTGAAAACCTTTGAAAACCTTTGAAAAAACCGAAAGAAAATATTTTTGCCTTGCCTTTGACCTTTGCTCAATATTTCCGAGTACGACCTCGCGTATTTCCAACTTTTATGAATTCAAAGCATCTTTTCTGATTCGAAACAACCGCGAGACGCGGTATGTTTCATCACGGATTACTCATTTGGGGAGACACATTTTCAGGTGTCTACTGAAGCCCCCACTTTGACTGAGTCTGAAGAGACGATAGTCTCGTAAGACGAAAGTCAAAGTATTCGATTCGGGACGGAGAGCAACTCAAGACGTTCTGCGACCCTGAGTTACTCTGTACGCCGGTACCTGCAAAACAAATGTTAGTTTTACCTGTTACCGTGCCCCATGCGGTGTTGTGCCCTCGGAAGCGCCTGGATCCTCGGGTGGTTTTCTCCCTACGGCTGACCTTGGCTTTTCGGGAGAGTTGCGATGTGTGTGTGCGGAATTTCTGGTGCGGGAGAAAATTCCAAAACCCGAAGAATGCGCGGAACTTCTTGAGCGGGAGAAGATTCCAAAACCCGAAGATGATTGTGCTGGATTTCTGTAGCGGGAGAAATCGTAGACCCGAAAGAATACGCTCAACCTGCTTTCCCATTTTGTCTTCTTGGCTTGTCGCGCATTATTTCGATCATCCAACGGTCGTTCAAACTCCCGGGAATATCAAGCACACTTTCAAAAGCTTTGCAAAATTACAACATTACCCTCCAAGCAGCAAAATTACCAAAATACCCTTAATTGGGTATAATCCAAGAATTCTTCAAGGCATTCCAACGTCGACATTTCAAAGCAACCTCCAAAGCATACACACTCTCTCTCGGGTTTTGGAATCTTCTCCCGCGCCAGAAGTTCCACATATGCTCACTTCGGGTCTACGATTTCTCCCGCTACAGAAATCTCAAGCAAATACATCTTTCGGGTCTACGGTTTC
>SNQN01004715.1:33355-49563 GCA_008642245.1 Bassia scoparia | reverse complement strand
AATTTCCAAATTCATTTACCACGTGGCACGTTTAGAAGGCTTGAGAAAAGATGGGCCTAAATCCAGCATTGTCCTCAATGACAAACTGTTAGGTCCCCACAACAACTAGGTCCAGTAATCTAATTTGTATCATGGCCCATTGATACTATATCATAAATATAGCCCACTACTGCCATACAAAAAAATTTTGGTATCATGATATACAGTACAAATATCACAGACAAATCATTAATATGGATGGYCTATAYTTTTCTTTCTCCTCAATCGATCCCGYAATCTCCTAAAATCGCGAAGGAAGCTGTAATRACTTGAGCTATTCGTCACTTTCTATCACTYCCCTACAATAAGTATASAGTACAATTTGATCATTAATATGGWTGGACTATAATTTTCTTTCTTCTAAATCGATCATACATTATGGATGGACTATAATCAAATCTRGAATCTCAATCACACAATCAGCATTTTTATGAGCAGTGGATTATTATGATCAGTTATTTCCGTTTATTACGAAGTACATTCGATTTTTGGTGTCATAATATATACTCCGACCAACCATCTAAGGTTGTCACAGTCTCACACAGGGGCGGAGCCAGAAATTGTGAACGAWGGGAGACTAAATAAAAATGTTGATATTTAATTTCACYGTTTTATTTAGCTTAAAATATCAATTATACAAACCAWAAAAWATATAAATYTTYATTGTAAGGCTTAAATCYGTGACCATTAAACCACTAACACATGACTTATACAAACTCTACTATACCAAAATTCATGAGAATATAAGCACAACACAACTGTTATTTTGAGCCAAAGGGGAGGCTATGGCCCCCACTAGCCAACCCTTGGCTCCGRCATAAACAAATTACCATTCAACAAGTGTTTAATCTACGTCCGTCATAAAAGAGTGTAACTTGTGAGACATCATCACACAATATAAGATAGAGTATTTACACTCTCAACAAGACACATAAATAATGAAAAATTAAGTTAAGACGAAGAATCGATATAAAAATATGGTCATGTAGAGTACGGGTATCAATTTCGATGGTGGTGGGTTTTTGACTCTCGACGATGTGGAGAGGCAGGAATGCTGAGTCTCGATTCTAAAGTTGTCAATCGTAGACTTGAGATTCATCGTAGCCTCAAATATTAGTGCTCATTTTTTAAAACAGTGTATCAATAATTATAATAGAGGAGTGAGGAGTGAGGAGTGAGGAGTGAGGAGTTGAATTTGTTACCATGAACTTTTCTTCCTTTTTTTTAATTACATGTGGTAAAAATAGAGTGAAAATCTCCAAAATACTAGTAGTTCAATATCTAACTTAGACAAAGTATAATTTAGAGGTGATGATATATTCAATATTAGGATCACTCAATCATTTTATATTAATTAGCAACTTTATTTATTTTTGACGAGGATTATAATTTAAGAATAGAAAACATTTATATCACGAATGAACCACAAAGATTGTACAGATTACAAGCGAGGAGATAAGTTCGAAGTTGTAACTTAGGTTCCGTTTGGGTAGGGTGTAAAACACTTTCCATGCAAAATGATTTTCATAAAAAATAATTTACAATGGAAAATAATATTCATGAAAACAATTTTTCATTGTTTGGTTGCATGTTTAAAAATGAGGAACTGATAGAAAATAAGGAAAATAAAGAGGATCCAAGGAGTAGTGAGGAGAAGTGTACAAGAAAAGGAAGGAAAATAGTTTTCCTTTCATTTTTGGAAGGACAATAGTTTCCAACCATGTAAGAGAAATTTTACTCCCATGGAAAATAATTTTACACCTCTTTATCTATCAAACAATGTAAAATTGAGAAAGGGAGGAAACACTTTTCATGGAAAATGTTTTACACTCTACCAAACGAAGTCTTTAATGTAAACTCCTATTCTTAACAAAACCGCTAAACCCTTACCTTGTTGGTGCACTTTCTCCATGGGGCTGTTCGACATAGTTTTAGCACATTTAGGGGTTGGATTAGGTTAAAACGTTACTTGGTAAATTTTATAAAGAAAATGCTATACGCAGCCCTTAGGGTGCATATAAGCATTAAATTATTGCTTAAAATGGTAGTATTTATATATTTATGTTAAATTGCACAGATTCGATGTCTAAAATGTTTACTTTTTTTTGAAAACCTTCCTTTTTTGACTTCTTATATGCAGTCCTAAGGCTGTATATATCATTACCCATTTAATAATTGTTCGACAATGTAATTTTTTGAGAAAAGTTAGTTGCGAACGCTACTTTTTCTCAATGCTAGTTGAAAAAACGTTTAACGATTAATCTAACTACTTGTTAAATTTCTTTTATCGTTTAATTTTTATCTACTTTTCCCAATTGCTACTCTCATGAACAATCACATTATTGGAAAATTTCTTGTCACGTAACATCTTTTGCAAGTTATAACTACTTCCTCTGTTTTCAAATACATACTTCGTATAACAAAAGAAATTTTTTATATGTTACAAATGATACCTCTTATTGCATCTATTAGAAAATGAATGAAAAAAATTACCTACTTCCTTAGTTACGTCTTAAATGCAACACTTAATTTTAACTATAAGTCTTGACTTTTGAACAAAACGTAACTAATTTTACCGAAATTTGCAAGTCTTGACTTTTGAACAGAACTACTCCAAAAATATCGGAAAAAACTTAATCTACCCACAACTAATATAGTGTTGTCACCGTTGAATCAGCTCATTTCCTTTTTCCCAATAACAACCGTTGGATCAAAATCCAACGGTCAAGTTGTCACATTGGAAATACAAGTCACAAGTCACAACCTTTAAAAAAAACAAAACACTCAAAACCTCCAAATAAAACGCTCTCTTTTTTCTCTTTCTCTGCTTTCTGTAACTGAGAGCTCACAACAATGGCGTCAATGGCTCTGAGTCTAACTTCTTCTCTCTCCTTCAGATCTCCCAAATCACACTTCTCTTCACCTCCCCTCAAATCTCATCCCTCATTTCACTCAGATCCAACTCCCTCAAATCACCCTCTTCTCTCTTCCTCAACACCACAAGAAACCACTCCTTTCTCTCTCGTCCTTCACTCCCCAACCTCAAACACAGAACCCAGAAAATCAAACCCATTTCAGCGTCGTATTCGAAAGCCCCTCTTGCTAAATCCGGAAAAATGGCAAGGAGCTTCAATGAAGCCATTGATTGCGTCGATTTTAACAGGGGTGATAATCTGGTTCATTCCGACGCCAGAAGGTGTGACCAAGAATGCGTGGCAACTTCTCGCGATCTTTCTTTCCACGATTGTTGGAATCATCACTCAACCACTTCCATTAGGTGCTGTTGCGTTGATGGGATTAGGTGCTTCGGTTTTGACGAAAACCCTAACTTTTTCAGCTGCTTTTTCTGCATTTGGTGACCCAATCCCTGGTTAATCGCACTTGCTTTCTTTTCGCACGAGGTTTATTCAAACTGTCTTGGCAATCGAATTGCATACCAATTTGTGAGATTGTTTGGTAGTTCTTCATTAGGGTTAGGTTACAGTCTTGTGTTTAGTGAAGCATTGTTAGCACCTGCATTCCTTCAGTTCAGCAAGCAGGTGGTATTTTCCTGCCATTAGTTAAGGCATTGTGTATTGCTTGTGTAGTAATGCGGGTGATGAACTGAGAGAAAGTTGGGATCTTGGTTAATGTTGACATGTTTTCAGAATTCTGTGGTTTCTAGTTCTATGTGTTTTGACTGCTATGGCTGCTAATCCTTTGATGCTACTTGACACTTATACTATTAATCAGTCTATTGGTTGGATGGATTGGGCTAAGGCTGCTTTTGTTCCTGGGATGGTTTCATTGATTCTGTTCCTTTGATTCTGTATGTGATTTACCCTCCTACGAATTAAGAGCAGCCCCGATGCGCCGCGCCCGCAAAGGAGAGTTGGCGAGCATGGGTTCCTATGAGCAAGAACGAGATCATCATGTATCACTTTGCTACTCACGTAATGACTACTTGTTTTTGTGATTACATTGGTTGATGTGATGATAATGAATGTGTGAATGTGATGTATTGCCTTGCTTATTGTTGCACAGGGTGAATTTGGTGTGATATATTGTTTAACTGATTGAATTGTATGCTTGGTTAAGATTGATTTCATTAGCTTCTCCCTATTGTTGAAGATTTTATAGCTTGCAAATTTTCTGTGATGATATAAATGTGTAATGTAATAAATCTGCTTTAGTTGTATAAAATGCTGGTCCAAATCTTGTGAATTTAGCTTTAAGTTATGGCTTTTAAGGTGAATTGAATGACTTGTTAGGAGAGATGTCCAAATTTTATGACCCAACTGTTATGTTGTTCATGAATTCTTAGCTGCTTATTAGGTTGATGATGAGTCTGCTTGACTAAGACAGTGGTACACTGGTATTCATGTTCAATCAGTTTACTCGACCATCATTTATTCAACGAAGTATGATCAGAGAGAATTATGGGTTGCTACTTCACAATTGGCATTCATTTCAGTTCTTCTATCATTTCTCGCTTATGTGTTACATTGTTGTTGCTTCATTGTCGAGGTCCTTGTACCTTTTTTTGCATTTTTCGCCCCCTTCTATTTTTTMAAAGTTAATTCTTGATTATTCTGCTGCTGCTGTATGTAAAATTGAAMTGCATTTACTATGTCCTGCAATACCAATAGACTGTCCTTATAATATATACTCATTTCAGGTTGGTCTATGGGTTTTCGGAGGACTTTTGAATGTCGATGCAGTCACTGCTGCAATTCTTGGTTTATCTGTACTCCTCATAACTGGTGTTATCACCTGGAAAGAGTGCTTAGCTGAGTCAGTTGCTTGGGATACCCTCACATGGTTTGCTGCACTTATTGCGATGGCTGGTTATCTCAATAAGTATGGTCTCATTGCCTGGTTCAGTGAAACTGTGGTCAAGGTTTGTGTTCCCCGCCCCCCCCATCTGAAATTCTTCTTATTTCTTCTACTCTAGTTGCACTAGTATGATAGACACAATATTATTTCCCCTTTAAACTTAAGCTATTGGGACGACTATCAGCTTCTGATTTAGAAAAACTTCATATTGAGGACTTGAACCTGTCGTTTATGATGATATTTTCTATTTTGAACAAGCCAATTTACCTAGCTAAACTGGACAACTGCTGTAATACAATATACTATATTACCCTGACATGGTGATTTGCATTCTATTTTTAGGTTGTTGGTGGTTTAGGTCTTCAATGGCAAATGTCCTTTGGAATTCTTGTTCTCCTCTACTTCTACTCGCATTACTTCTTTGCAAGTGGAGCTGCACACATAGGTGCCATGTTTACAGCTTTCCTTTCAGTTTCAACCGCGCTAGGGACTCCACCTTTCTTAGCAGCCATAGTTCTTTCATTCCTCTCCAATTTAATGGGTGGCATCACCCACTACGGTATTGGTTCAGCCCCAGTTTTCTATGGTGCTAATTATGTTCCTCTCCCCAAATGGTGGGGATATGGTTTCCTCATCTCAATAATCAACCTTGCGATCTGGCTCGGAGTTGGAGGCGTTTGGTGGAAGTTCCTTGGATTGTGGTGATCGGTCAGGTGCTCATACAAATCAGTTGACCTCACAATTCATTAGTTCTCGCAAATAGTTCTTACAATACAAAGCACAACTCCTAGAGGTAGCCTCTTCAATTTTGTTTTTTTGATTCTTTAATATCAATAATATTATTTCCTTCTTCATCAGTGAAATCAACAAACAGTGAGAATATGAAGCGAAAACAAACACGCTTTTYCTTTTTATAGTTCAAATGTGTTGTAAGTGTGATATCATGTTTAGTTCCTAACAAATTGATTGCTTGGGTACTAATCAATATATTTATGTTTGAGTTTTGATCAATTATTTTATTTGTATTAATAGAAGAAAAATCCATACATGAAAAGCCACAATTGRGAGTTCCATTTCTGTGTGTAGTGATTCAGATAGGGTTATCTGTGCATAGTGACACTTATGGCTTGAAAACTTTTATTGGATTATGATATATGTGAGTACCCACTTAAACCATATATTGTCAAAAGTATATCGTTTGTGGCTCTGCTCATGCCTTAGGTTGTTGATAAGTGGGGATGTTATGTAAACTTCACATACTGTAGTTTGTAGTTAAACCAGCCACGCAAAATTAATAAGAGACTTTGTTGATAGGAACTGGGGACGTGCACATAGTACTAGTGGAGAACAAGGTTTCTGATATTGTATGTGGACCACAAACTGTCCCAGACGTTACGGGATCTTTGTCTTTGCATTTTTCTCTGTTTTTTGTGGTTGTAACTTCTGGAAGATTAGAAGATGGCATTTTTTATATCATTAGAAACGATACCCATAGTTTTGTGAAAATAATTAGAAGGATCTAGGATTACACTGCACTATTTTTGCTGGGTAGTGCTCTGTATATCTGCTTCTAGCCTGCTGAGGGCAGGTGTTATGTTGGTAGGATTGGTGATGGACTCATGAGTATTGAGCTACGATGTATTGATCTTATACTAGGATTACTCTAACTATTATCGCTGGGCAACATTGTGTACAGCCACCTCGTTGTTGATGGGTAATGTTGTTTACCAGATTAGCGAATAAGTCATCGACACTTGCTGTATGTATRATGAAAAAATGAAACTGTACTCCCTTCGTCCTTAAATTGTTCTGAAATTGCTGCTACAATTTTCTTTGTTCTTGCTTCACAAAGGCCCTTGTTCTCTTCAACTTAGAAAGTAAGATAAGTTCAGATAAGTAATAAGTTGAAAAACATACTTATDWGTTATCACCACTCATAATAAGTGTCAATAAGTTGAAGAGAACATAAGTTCAAGTGGTATGTCTCGTATAAAATTATACTCCTTATATTAGATGTTTATATTTCTTATTTGTCTTTGGAAGATTCCCGATTGTTAGATTTGTGGCCTATAAATTTTCTTTGGGGAGGCTGTTTGTGAGACGGCCACCATCAACCAAAGGCCCCGAAAATTTCACACCTCTAAAACTAGTATCTTCGACAAGCTTATCTTTGTGAAAAGTTGATGTTGAGTTGAGAAGATAGCGATGTTAGCTCCACAGAACTCGAATYCTTGGCTATTAGCTCAATATACCCCAGCTACTTGTTTCGTTGCGTGAATTGTCAAGTTTTGAGTTTCATCAAAGTTGAAGAATGTAGCCTCTCATTTGGCAGTTTGCTAAACCTTTTCAATTTTTGCCATTATTCTCCACTTTTTAAGAATCTGATGCTTTTATCTGGTAATCATGCCACTTGTATGGTTCTCAAAATTGTTCGATACCATTTTTAATTCTGCAGAAGAATGTCACTGACTGTAGGCACAAATGCTCAATAGACAGTGTGTTAGTCCAGCACAAATTGCGAATTCGGTCCAGTTTAGCACCAATGCCTAAGGGTGCAATCCCCCTCATATTGCAAAATACAACCCCCCACACACACAACAACTCACGTGTCCCCTGTTTTTTTTGTTTTTTTTAGTAAAAGATAATTAAGTTTTTAATTAATATTAACCTAAAACGTGTGCAGCATATCTAGGAATTAAGTTTTTTTTAGGTTTTAAAATAAATTATAAAAACCAGATACGGAGGATAGTTGCAGTATATTGCTTAGATAGGTGGGGGGAGGAATAAATCAAGTGAGATATAAGAGGGGTGTATTTGCTAGGTAGAGGGGATTGCAACTAATAATTTGCCGTCTAGCACAGCGTGTCATGACTCACGACACAAAGGGAGCCGTCTGTGGCTGTGCTGGCTGTGTTTTCGGCACTGTCTAGTACATTTAAGTCGATTAGGCCGGAACATTTAGGTGTTCAGTGATTACTTCAATCCTACTTTGCCATAATCAGAACTATGTACAGTGCAACTTCTGCTGTTTCATCGTTAAATTTATTGACCCTAATATATCACTCATTCTTGCTAATCGCAACCATTTACTCCAGTAATTCAAATCTATAATTATGCACTAGTAAAACTAGTCAAATTTGAAATGAAATATGTTGAAATCATTCAGTTGAAACAAGATCATACGTGATAATCGGACATGTGTATGATACCGGGTTAACGAGCGTGGTTGCACGTAGGACACTCTTCATGTGTATGGTATCAGATATGTGTAACTATGCTCTGTTCTTCTCTCCATTTAGGATTACGAATGAATGAATAAATAAATTATTTGCTAACGAAAATAAAATGGGGTGGTTGTATCTAGTTAGATACAATCGACTATACAATACAATTTGCTAAGTTTCCTACGAATGTACAGTTGAATGAATCAAACCCTTGAAGATTAGGTTTGAATCTCGAGTGTTGCAAACTTGCAACTAACAAAAACCGAAGATTTTTTTTTTTTTTTTTTTGAGGGGAAACGATTAATTTTTATTCAACGAAAGCAAATCATAATCACAAGACTACAACATCAAGCCATTTAAAAAAAAAATCACAACCCAAACCTTGACACTAGAGGAAGCAATCGCCCAATTAAGCAAACAATGAGCAATTTTATTACAATTACAACTACGATAACAAAACTCGAAAAAGTAAGACTCAAAAATAATCTAATAAAAATATTTAAAACCGAGAAATACCCACTTATATCAAATGAAGAAATTAATATGACTAGAAATGACTAATGAGAATCTAACTTTTTTTTTCTTGTTCTAATTATTCATTACATGAATCATGAATGCATTGATCATTTATACTGTCTTACCTAAAACATTATTATTATTATTTTTTTTTTTTTTGACGAAGACCTAAAACATTATTTATCTTTAATTAAAGTGCAAAAACGCTTTCTATTTGTTTATCTCCTAAACAACCCTAGTAAAATCGACAACCAACAACAACAACACAGCAACAGTTGCGTGTTAATTTGCAAACACATAGTTTATATTATAGGTGATGAATTTTTCAGGTTTTGTTCAAAAGAAATTACGGTGTGTTTTAGATGACTAATTGGCTTACCGACATTTTGAAACTTGTTGGCGTGCACTTGTGTATACAAGGATAAAGCATGTGCTGAAATAGACAAAGTTAACGAGCGTTCCCGAAAACGTTAGATAAGCTATCTTTTATAAATGAAAATATTAATCAGACTAAATATAATTCAAGTAAGTATATAGTTTGATCGTGATTTTGTCATACATTCAAAGATTTACATCATTTAAATAAATAATTTAATCATTAACTAATGCCATGTGACGTTTGTTAGCAAACATCGTATTTTATTAAGCTTCATTTTGAAATGAAGTAAACATTATTAAGACCTAATATCCTTGCAAGAAAGTAGTTTAGTTCGTATTTAAAAGTGGGTTTCATTTAGATCAACCACTTAAGCATTGACATATCAAGGATTTTATAGGCAAGTAATGTTATATACTTATACCGTACTTCGTAAGTAGTTCCTCCATATCAAATTAAAAGCAACAAACCAATTTTATGCATTTTCGAGGTTGAGTTTAACAATGTAAACAAGCAAATTATTCCAAATAAGTAATTTTAACACAATGAAGAATGAGATGATAACTTATTTGATAGTAAAATTTTGATTAATTCGCTCATTTACATTGTTAAATCTCAACCTCGAAATGCAGTAAATTTTGATTTGTTGCGTTTAATTGATATGGAGGAATTAATAGTTTTATTTGACTACTTTGGATCAAATCACAAAACCATATCACATATATATTCTCATTAAGTAAATTTCTAACTCTTATAATCATTTTCAAGTCTATAATAATGATTGTTTTCCTATCATAAAATATATTAGTATAAGCCTTAAGACTTATAAGAGACTCACAATAGTTGTTAGACATGATTTAGTGGTAAAGACTACGATGTTATAGGTTTATGTCACGTGTTTAATTAAATTCACTCTGATAACCATTTATAAACATCTCATATCAACACGGACAATAAGAGTAGTGTCACGTAACACGTATCCTTTATCCCGCGCGCCGAAACAAAAGTACTATAAACAAGTGATTCAAATTGATGGGTCTCACGATTAGTTCAATTACTATTCCTCGCCCCATATTACTTACAATCGCCGCAAAAATTGAGACATTTTACCAAAATTACCTCTTTCTCTCTCAAATTCCCCAACCATGACCATCCACTCTGATATACTTTGCACTAAGCTGCCCAAACCCAACCACCACGCAGCCACTCACGAACCCAGCTCACCTCGCCACCTCCGAACAGCAACCCACGCACCTAGTTACCTCTGAACAGCTACCCGCGCAACTAGCCACGCAGCCTACTTGCGAACCTCAACGGTTCAACCCACTCACCCCCTTCGCACCTCTACCCACGCTGCGTCTAGGGGCTAGACGTGGACCCATAGGACCTGCGTCTGGGCTAGACGCCGATCCCATGGGACCCACGTCTAGCCCCTAGACGCAGCGTGGGTTTTTCTTAAAAAAAAAATCGAAAGAAATGGCAGTGGGACTACGGTGGTTGGCTCCCAGATGGTGGGTTGCGGAGGTGGCGATGGGGCTGTGGTGGTAGGTCAGATGTGGGGTGGGTTGCAGTGGTGTTGAGGTTGAGGTGGTTGCAATGGGGTTGAGATGGGGTATTGTGATAAATGATTGTTGTGACTAGAGATAATTTGGGAAAAATAACAATGAAATTGAGGCGATTATAAGTAATATGGGAGCGAGGATTAACAATGTCTCACCATTAGGCACCCTTAGAGGGTTGAAAGTTTGAGTCCTTGACAATATATGGGAGCTCAAACAACTAACCAAACTAGTTTGGTAAAGGCCTAATTAGTCATATATGACCATTATTATGTAAAGACCTTTTTTTTGAGTAAAAGAAAACGTTTCATGAATTATTCCCATGCATGGAATTCAGACTTCAGAGTGACACTCGTCAACGTAAGAATCACCTACTGATAACAGTAATTGTGATAAGTCACTCCAAATCTTTCTTTTCTTTTCCAAGCTTCTTTATCAACCATAAGTTTTTCTTTTATTGGGGTCCTATAATAAATAACGACATCGCTAACGGGCGACTCGAGTTTTAAATAAGGACTAAATATATTTTTTAAAATGGTATAAATTTTGAAATGTATATCAGAATCACGCTTTAATTGGTGTAATAAATGTTTATATTCATTTAATATTTTTCATTTTTAGTTATCTTATCTAACGGACTCAGGGCGTTTGTTAGCTTTTGTCAATAAATAATTTTGAGTTTTGTAAAGTAACTTATCTTTGCCATTCAATTTAGGATCTTATTAACTAGTGCAATCGATTGTTTAATGTTTGTTCTTTTTTTATTGGTTACATTTTCTTTTCAAAAATTGTCTAGTAATGAACAAATGAGAAGTTTAACGAGTACGAAAAAGCAAAATTTAGGAAGTAACTTTTACACTAATGCATAAATTTAAAAATGCTCGATTTAATTTAAGATTTCCACGTACTTTTTTGATGAATTAATCTAACATTTGGAGTTGATCGTTAACTTTTGCCTTTTATCGAACATAATAGGTGAAGTGTTTGGTAAGCAACTAAGCAACATAACCAGATTTTTGCTGTGAAACAAAGAATAACAGAATTACACAAGTTTTGCAATAAATTCTCATACAAAACAGCCAAAACAAAAGTACCTAACTTTTCTTCTCCATTTATTCCATTCATTATATGCTTTTCTGGTAAACTCTTGCTCTTATTATCTTGGATTTTTCTCTCATTTTAAAGCTTAAAAGCTCCCACTAGAATCTAGTACTATATTAATTAATCAGTTTGTTATAATAATAACTAAAAGCTTCTTGTATTTTTATTGTTACAAGTATAATTATTATTTATTTAAATATATTCAAGCTTGCTTCAATATTATTTGGGGGAGGTATAATTTTGTATAGTGAAGGTAAAGCTGTTTACTAGGCCATTTATTTGAACTCCAGTAATCATCAATAATTAATGATTAATGAATTTGTTTGAAAATAGAATCTTTGAATGATAAACTTGTCAAAGTAGTATTCTGAAATTTTGGAAAAACAAAAAAAAAAACACAATTCAATACATGCACTACTCCTAATAAGTGTATGTAAGAAGAAAATAAAGAGAAAAAAGTCTCAGTTTTTCTGATTAGCAATGGCAGAAGAAGATGGATTATGCTTTGAAAACACAAAGAGCAGAATTCCCCTCTTCATCTTCTTCAGAAATTCCAGGTAAAATTCTTTCTTTTGAATTAAATTACTGTACTTTATTTTGCTCTTTTCTACATTATAAATTTATGCATACACTTCTTTCCTAAAATGGTATTATGAATTTTTGGCAAAATCACATAGTATATGCATACTTGTTATAACACTTTCCTTTCTTGGTGTTATGCTTATTATCCAATAATATATTTTTTTTTCAACCCTTTTATTTTGCTTATTACAAAAGAATTTGTTGTCACCTTTCATAAATGGGCTTAATGTTGGGGTTTGGAGTAAGTTTTCTCATGTTTTTCATCATGAGTTTTGAGTGAGTTTGTTTGTTTTGTATCAGATGTTAGTTTCGATGAATTGTTATGATGGTTAATTGAGTAAACTACTAGTCCTCAAACTATTTGGTTATAGTACTTGTAAGACGTGATGACGTGTGTGATCGTATAGATACATTGTGAATGCGAGGTGTAGCGTCGCGTAATAATCATGTTTTGTGGTTCATTGAGTTAAGAGCCAGACTTCCACTTAAATTGTATGAGATGAATGTGCTTTGTATTGCATAATGGTGTAGCGTGGTTTAAGAGGATGGTGATGTGTTATTCTGCATCGGTGGGTTGGAAGTAGACATGAGATCGTAGTCCTGCGTGCAAAGCTGCTTTTGCACATGCTATCCCTGGGATTGCTTCACTGGTTGACACTTCAGCTGCATTCATTGGCCAAAGTTGGTAAATTTTTCTCAAATTACTCTTATTGCCTTGAATTTTCATAGTAAATCTGTGAGTTGTATGCAATTCAATGTGTTATAGTGGGGATGAAAGTCATGAAAACAGAAATTTGTGTATGCTGACTGCTTAATTGATAGGGTATCTGGTGTTCAGGGAATCAAATCGATCGATAAAACGAGGAAAATGCCGTAATGTTTTTGTATCGTGATTTCAGTGCTATTGTAGAAAGTTCTGGCTTTCTGTTATTTTGTGAGTTAGTTTAACTTGTTAGACTGCAACTTGCAACAGTCGCATTGAATTTCATGAAGAAATGCATACTTTCTGGGTGTTACCTGTTGAATAATATGAAAGGAGACATCGATGCAATTTTTAGTTATTGAGAGCATTGTCATACTTTGGAATGATGATGCAGCGAATCCACTTATGCGATTTGAAAGTCAGTCCGGTAGTTTTTCTCTTGAGCTGGAGTTGATTCGGTATATCTCGCTGCAGGGCTGTTGAACTTGCTGCTGTGTGGGTTTTCAATAGCTCTATTTAATCAAGTATTCTGAATTGCAATTTTCCTCTATGTAGCGTGACAACTTCTTTGTTTGCTGAGGAGATGCCGTGGCTGATGAATGCAGTTCTGAACAAGACGTTGGATGCTTGGAATCAAATTCGAGTGTAAAAGAAAGAAGAACTACGCTCAAACAGGTTTGTGCTTTGTAGTATACTCAAGTTGCAAACTACTGTAATTATCATTTTTTCGCACGTCTAGATATTACAGTATGGATGTTTGAGTTAGGTTCTGGAATAGCTGTTTGAAGTCTGAATCAAGGAGTTGAGCGTGAATGTTCCAAGCCTCAGAGGAGGCACATTTCCATCCGTCTTCAGCATTGGTATTGGGCAGTACTCGCTTCTTCAGGCGATTTTCCTGTATATTCATAGAAAGCTTTAATTAACTACATGGCCTCAAACTGTAAGTACAGTTGGGACGTGAAAACCGTGTTATGTGTGTGTCGTGCAACTAGCGCTATACTAACTAATTGGCAAAGTTGTCAATACGACAATAATATGATACCCTGACAAGATAGGTTACTAACAGCAGAGATTTCACCAATTTGCCAAGCAAACTATATCATGATATAGCTAGTTTTTGCCTTTTGGTCGAGGAAAAATATTCGGCCTCTATATCTTTAATTTATGATAGCTAGTTGATATAAAATTTGCAATATTTTTTTAACAGGACTCACCTATGCTATCCCCAGCTCGAAGGTACTTGACATTAAGATCCCTTGGTGCCCCGGCTGTCCTTCTTTCATTAGCAATGCAGGGAATTTTCCGTGGTTTTAAGGATACGAAAACCCCTCTATATGCCACTGGTTAGTGATAAAGAGAGCAAGCTCAAGCAACTTGACATATTTTTTTTTATTACTTCACCTTAACTGATACTTTTCACTTGCATTTTGCAGTGGCAGGGGATGCAACTAACATTATTCTTGACCCGATATTTATATTCGTTTTTCGATTGGGTGTTAGTGGTGCAGCGATTGCCCATGTTATATCACAGTAAGTTCATCCAACTATTCTAATCATCTAATCTCTTAAATGCCTTAAACCTTTTCCGTAATCCAACCTGCAATGTTGATCTTAATAGGTATTTGATGGCAGTKATTCTGTTTTGGAGATTAATTCAGCTAGTTGATCTCCTACCTCCGAACATGAAAACCCTCAAATTTGGCCGGTTTCTAAAAAATGGTAAGGGTTTCTTGTAAGTTATAAGCACTACATMCAAGTTGCTCCTTCAATTCACCGGTCTAAGTTGCTCAGAGTTTCGWAAAGGAAACAAGGTCTGAAGTTAACTTAATGTTTATATTTCAGGTTTTCTTCTATTGATGAGGGTCATAGCAGTGACATTCTGTGTTACCTTAGCTGCATCAATGGCTGCACGGTTAGGGCCTACACCAATGGCCGCGTTTCAGGTCTGCTTGCAGGTTTGGTTAGCGACATCCCTACTTGCTGATGGGCTCGCTGTTGCTGGCCAGGTTTCTATCGAATTATTGTTCTTTTTACTTAGTTCAGTAAATTGCTTTATAAWTTGTARGAGTGTATACTTTCAAGTCTATTTTGCAGTGCTTGAGAGTTTTTTCTACATTTTGCAGGCAATACTTGCTAGTGCTTTTGCAAAGAATGATTTAGAGAGAGTCACATCKACTGCATCGAGAGTATTGCAGGCAAGCTTTATGTCTTCTTACTTATTAGATTTCCAGCCAACTGAGCCAAGTATCTATGGTCACGTTTTAAGGTGTCGAGCCTTAACAAGCCGTGTAGTTTTTGGTGTGCCCTGGCTCCGTTTAGTATTGAATTCTCAACTGACATGGGACAATGTGAGGTAACTCAAAGATCTTGGTCCGAGGTTTCCTCAAAAAAATGGAGGTTCTTAAGTTATAAGCACTACATGCAAGTTGCAATTCACCGGTCTAAGTTGCTCAGAGTTTTCGTAAAGAAACAAGGTCTGAAGTTAACTTAATGTTTATATTTCAGGTTTCCTATTGATGAGGGTCTATAGCATTGACATCTGTTGTTACCTAGCTGCATCAATGGCTGCACGGTAGGGCCTACACCAATGGCCGCGTTTCAGGTCTGCTTGCAGTTTTGGTTAGCGACACTCCCTATCTTGCTGATGGTGCTGCTGGCTTGCTGCTGCCAGGTTTTATCGAATTATGTGTCTTTTACTATATCATGTAAATTGCTTTATAATTTGTACGAGTGATACTTTCAAGTCTATTTTGCAGTGCTTGAGAGTTTCTACATTTTGCAGGCAACTTGTTATGCTTTTGCAAAGAATGATTTAGAGAGAGTCACATCCCACTGCATCGAGAGTATTGCAGGCAAGCTTATGTCTTCTTACTATTAGATTCCAGCCAAACTGAGCCAAGTATCTATGGTCACGTTTTAAGGTGTCGAGCCTTAACAAGCCGTAGCTAGTTTTTGGTGTGCCCTGGCTCCGTTCGTCATGATTAGCTATATCGCTCTATAGAGCAAGTTATCTTGCCATCATGTAAAATAATCAAATGTCGATATTATTGTGTGTTGATAATGCAGCTCGGATTTGTCTAGGATTGATCTGACTTCATGCTGGTTGATGAAGTATGCAGCAAGATTGTTCACCAAGATGTCGATGTCTGAACCTAATTACAATAGCATTCCAAGTATGCCCTCTTTACCTGTAATCCAAAGACTTGTTCATTTTTTCATTGTTTGTGAGAAAAGAAACTAATTATGGCATCTTTACCACAGTTTGTTGCTCTTACTCCAACCCATAAATGCTA
>SNQN01004715.1:0-33330 GCA_008642245.1 Bassia scoparia | reverse complement strand
CGTCGTCATGATTAGCATATGCTCTAGAGCAAGTTATCTGCCATCATGTAAAAAATCATAATACGCGATATTATTGTGTTGTATATGCGAGCTCGGATTTTCTAGGATTGATCTGACTTTCATGCTGGTTTTGGATGAAGTATGCAGCAAGATTGTTCACCAAGGATGTCGATGTCTAACCTAATTACAATAGCATTCCAAGTATGCCCTTCTTTACCTGTTTGTAATCCAAAGTACTTGTTCATTTTGTTCAATGTTTGTGAGAAAAGAAACTAATTATGCTATCTTTACCACAGTGTTGCTCTTACTCCAACCCATAAATGCTATGGCCTTTGTTTTGATGGCATCAACTTCGGAGCATCTGAATTTGCATATTCAGCCTTATCCATGGTAGTGTAACACAAGCTTTTTCTTGTATGTATCGCACATATGAGCGAACTTCTATCTGAACTCTGAAATTTCAGGATGGTGGCTGTAGTTACATTTTGGTGTTTGATATTTTTTCTTCCCATTACGCTTTGCGGGATATGGTGGCTCTGACATTTACATGAGCCTTCGAGCATTGCTGATTTTGGAGTGAGTATTGCCACAATATACTTCATTTCACTCCGAAATAGCTTTTCTGTTTCTTGAACTCGTGATAAGGCTCTAATGACTTATGACCTGTGTGCATCGTTGCTTATTGCAGAATTGGAACAGGAACTGACCTTGGACTTCCTTAGATTGAAGTCTATTCAACTCCGCATTACATTAGGTCATTTTGCCGATATGAACCTATGGCTTGCATATAGTTTTTTCGAGGGGTGTACACTTTGCAGAGCAGAGTTTTTAGGGTTCTATTCTCGAGGATATATGTATAGCGATCATATAAATCGATAATCACATCCAACATATTATACTTGTATTAGACATGGGCATATGATCCGATTCAGTGATTTTCAATGGTTCATTGTGAAAATTTACGATTTCTCATATTAGTCATAAGCCTAGTTGTATCACACTGTGATAGGTGTGTACTCTCCACATACAATATATGACCACGTACTTGGTGCAAATCGCGATTGAATTAAAAATTCACTAGTGTGCAATGAACATTATTCCTCTAATTTACCTCTATATATCATCACTATGTTTCTCATTATGCACCAAAAATTACTAACAATAAAAGCACATGAAACATAAAGTGAAGGGTTAATATTGCTAAAAACTCTCTATCTGAGCAGAGGTGAATAATTAGAAAGACAATGTTGTATAGAAACTTCGAACCAAAGCAACAGATGACAATAGAAACATTAAAAGAAGGGAAGAACTATCTCCACCAACAAGCTTCCAAGAGACTACCCAATTTGCAAAGAACCACTTTGAAATTACAAATAATTATACAATAGCTAAACCCTACAAATGAAACAAATAGCATGAAACATATGCACAATAACCACGAACAATAATAATGAAAAAGTGAAAAAACAATTGTTTTGTAAATTCTGACTAGATCTTGAATTGGTTGACAATAATTTTTGCAATGAGATTATACTTACTAAATAGATAAATTAGTAACCTAAAATTACTCACAATGTTTATTTATTTATTTCATTAACTATTGACCAACGTAATTTTCTAAGTTCTGTACCTCTTTTCATCAAAGTAGTTTTAAGATGTCTAATATTCTAAACAAATTTTAAAAAATAGCACTCTACAAGCCCTACAATCTTGTCCTTTAAATAATTTACACACAAACTTAAAGAAAAGCCGTTATAAAGTGCTTATTCTAATTAACCAATTATATGAGAGTAAACCAATTGTCTAAATATTTCACTATTAGCCATGTATATTAGTTAACAAATTTCGAATGTAAAAACAACTTGCGGAAAGTAAATAATGATACAACAAATTGATTGATTTGATCTAGCTTAGAACATTGTAATTTTAATTTCCGATCAAAGGAGGGGTAGAATCCCTGTATAATTTGTAAAATTTCGCAACCACCCTAAAAGCCGGATACAGACCCATTCCAAAAGCAGAAGACCATCTCACCAAATTCATTCCTACTAACTTTAGAGTAATATAATAATAAGAAGAAATTACCAGACCTACAGAGACCTTAAATTTATGGAGAATGAGAAGAATGAAAACTAGAAATAATGCCCGAACAAAAATTCAAACCACATATACAACAATAACGTACTCGTATTTCCACATTTAACTCTTTTTAAAAAAATCAAATCGATAAGTAATATTATCCGAAAAATCCTCCAAATCCTTTACTTTTAGCCTCAACTAAGAAACAAGACAGACATGGTAACTATCACTTATTACTATCCGTTGCCTAGTGCAATATGAAACAACCTTATAACCCATTTTCAATACCTACTCTCATATCAAATGTTTGCATAATTTCTTTAAGCGATCACATTTGTTGATTACTGATTGTATACGTCCTATATCACTCATCCTCCGGAATGAACAATTACATCAAATGAACTCCCAAATTGGACCTAGCCTAACCCAAATGAATAATCCTTTTACGCTATTAATACAAAACCCAGACAGATCTAACAATTACGTAAATACTAATTGAAAGTTGTATACCCGAGAAATTCCCTAACGTTTTTTGCCCCGGTCATTAAGCCGGGATATATCATAATTTTCGATCCTCGAACATCATCTGACGGACAATAATTTTATAAACACAAGGAACCTGATTATTAGAACTATATCTTCTAAATTAAAAACCTCAAAATATCTGGCCAGTATATTGGAACAATTAGAAAAAATATTTCAGTTCAAAATGTGGTACACGGAGGAACTTAAGCAAACAACCTCTCCCAAAGGATACACTATGAACCAGATAAATTATCCCAATATAATATAGATGAACAAGCATCAAATACTGAGTTCATTTATCTTATGAAGTGGAAAATAAATATTTTCATAAGGATCCTTTATTTCGACTCCGCCAATATATCAAATGTTTTAGAAAGCCAGCTAATTTTACACCAAGACTAATATGCTGGCTAGATTTCAGCTAATAGTTGTATGTTCCAAAATCTCATTTTGCAGTCTACACAAAAATCTATCTCATAAACCATACCTATTCTCCTAAACAAATAGCTTACGAACCATAATAGCAATGTAAGAAAGAAGTCTGCCCTATATTATAACTCAGAATTTTCATGCCCTCAACCCATCAACCTTGTTTATTGTAGCAGCGTAAAGCTGCTCATTAGCCACATTCGTTTAAATTTCTCTTTAATGAATTCCAGTTCGAATCCTGGCTGCAGGTCATTTTGGCTAATTTTGTCGCGTCGATATTTTAGGACCACCTTAGAAATAAAAATCATTAATAATGAAATAAGTTTCACATGTATAAATACAAAAGACTTTCGCTCAGCGCTAGACATCGTTCATGGTACACACTTCGCATATTTGAATTCCAGGTCCGAATCCTGGCCTGATAAATAAGCATATTTAACAAAATTAATTTACGGCTAATGAAAGATTTTTGTCCATCGTCTGCTTGCCATTGCTTATTGCTGTTTTATGACTAATGACAGAGATGTTTACGTTACACTTACTTTCATCTCAAGATGGCTTTCACTCTGCTCTAAATACCAATTAGAATAATTAAAAGACCACGCACTCTTAAATAGAATATACATAACATATTCAAATCACCAATATCCCAACCAACTGCTCACCATCCTACCTTTTATCCATATCAACTTCAAGTAAGGCACTCTCAGTGCAAAGAAAAATCTACATTAAAATCCATAAATGAATAAGCATCAATTGCTGCTCCCCCATAATCATTCACCTATTGAACAGCGACAACACAAGATATATCGCGCTCTCCAGACATATTTTCCTTGTGAACCTCTATCTATCCATTGGAGGTTTGTCACAACGCTATTCTGAAAGTCATAAATTATGAACCTACTCTTAAAAACTGTTCTTTTTATTGAAAAATTAAAAATAATGTGAACTCCAACCCAAAGTCTAAAGTGTTGTAACCTTTTGCATCATGTTAAATATGGAAAAATTACAGTAATCGGGACATAACATAAACTAATTAGGTATATAGTTTATCATCAGGAAGCCGTCAATTCCTTACGATACATTTAAGCCTTCAATTTTTAAAAACTCTATAAAATAGCATCACCTAAAGATTCTTTCATTAGAATTTCAAAATATCCTTTCAGTCACAACAAAAATACACATAGAACCTCTCACATTTGATTCTAATAATCAAAATTTTAACCTCAACCAACCTACCATATAAATTGATACTGTACATAATATACCCTGTGATATATAAAGCAATAATATGAAGATGGAGAGGAGTAACATATTGTCTTAACAAATGGTACTTTTTCGAATATTCAGTGCTAGTTTATCAACATTTCCAACGCGATGTGTAGGCGTCATCCTGTATTTACAGCAATATACTCAAAAACAAAATTCCACTCTAATGTGAATAATTTTATGGGTTTTGTTTCAAGGATACTACAAGAAGTCTATGCCTGAAACTGAGACCTTACTCTGTACTTTGAAACTCTCGTTTTGGCTTGACTGGTATATTGTGAGCGGTGCGCACTTTATTTCATAGAATTGGAGCGTGGCTTCCTATCTATAGCTTCCAAGAGCCCTTTTGCCATGTTCGCAAACGGTTTGGATTCCGAGATTGGGCTTTTGTAACCCAATGAGAGTGAAGTGGTATGCCGGTTTCATTCCAAACTCGGTCTAGCTGTTGAGATTGACTAGGAGTCAAGATGGCCAGAATGATACCTTCGACGGGGGACACTATTGGTTAGTTTCGAGCGACAAATTAAAATTAGCTAATTCGCTCTCATCTAATATGATCAACTAGAAATAGCGACCAGGATTTTGACGAATATTATTAAAATGTTAAGTTTCCTGATTACATGGACAACTAAATAGAGTACCATCACTTTAATATAGCCTCTCTCTGACGAATCATCAAGCAAAATTCCAAATACTTCTATGTGTACCTTCTCTTACCTTAATATTCTTAGTCTTCTATCCCTCTCACTCATGTCAAATCAATTCAACCCCCTCCTTCATCTCCAAAATCGAAGAAAAATCAATATTAAGTCTATGCGTACCAAGCAATCTTGAATTCCTATAAAGGAGTAGATAATTTACCTATTAACTAAATACATTGACAAGTAAAAACCAAGATAAGGAAAGAAAAGATTACAGGGAGACTAACTAGCGCCTATATATGCAAATCCAACTGATACAATAATATGCTAGCTTTCATAAGGTGACAACTACCCTACACCTATGAGCAACATAACTGACAACTAATGCATACAACTCTGTATATCAAGCATCCAGCTAGTACATCACTCCCATGTCCATCTTGCCACCCAACAACGCAGCATTGCTATCACACTCTCGCTCAGTACTGACTATCTACCTCTCACCCTCGCCCAACATCTCTCATTAGTAGCACGCTTATCATAATATCTCTTAAATGCTATGGCCTTTGTTTTTGATGGCATCAACTTCGGAGCATCTGATTTTGCATATTCAGCCTTATCCATGGTAGTGTTAACACAAGCTTTTTTCTGTGTTATTGTATCGCAGCATATGAGACGAACTTCTTATCTGAACTCTGAAAWTTTTCAGGTGATGGTGGCTGTAGTTAGCATTTTGTGTTTGATATTTTTTTCTTCCCATTACGGCTTTGTCGGGATATGGGTGGCTCTGACTATTTACATGAGCCTTCGAGCATTTGCTGGATTTTGGAGGTAGTATTGCCCACAAATTACTTCATTTCACTCGAAATTAGCTTTTCTGTGTTGTCTTGAACTCGTGATAAGGCTCTAATGACTTATGARCTGTGTTGCATCGTGTGCTTATTGCAGAATTGGAACAGGAACTGGACCTTGGAGCTTCCTTAGGAGTTGAAGTCTATTCAACTCCYCATTACATWAGGTTCATTTTGCCCGATATGYACCTATGGCTTGCATATATAGTTTTTTCGAGGGGTGGTTACACTTTGCAGAGCAGAGTTTTTTAGGGTTCTATTCTCGAGGATATATGTATAGCGAGTGTCATGATAAATCGATAATCACATCCAACATACTTGTATTAGACATGGGCGATATGATCCGATTTCAGTGATTTTCAATGGTTCATTGTGAAGATTACTTTACGATTTCTCATATTAGTCATAAGCCTAGTTTGTATCACACTGTGATAGGTGTGGTACTCCCACATACAATATATGACCACGTACTTGGTGCAAATCGCGATTGAATGTAAAAAATTTCACTATTGTGCAATGAACATTATTCCTCTATTTACCTCTTATATATCATCACTWTTGTTTCTCATTATGCACCAAAAATTACTAACAATAAAAGCACATGGCAAACTATAAAGTGAAGGGGTGTGTTTAGGAGGATAAAAAAAGGAGAGGTAGAAATAAGAGAGTGAAAATGGAAGATATCATATTAAAATGAACAATAATGAACAATAATAACGAACAATAATATGAAAAATATTTGACTACTGAATTGTCGACTATAATTTTTTGAGTACTTAGTGCTTACTAATACATAAATTAGTAAGCTAAGTTACTCACCATGTTTATTTATTATTTATACCACAATTTTAAGTTCTTATCTTGTCATCAAAGTGTTTTTAATGTCAATTTTAAAAATTTTAAAAATAGCTCTCTTATTAACTTGCTTAATATTACACAAGGTAAGTTGCTTCTAATTAATATTTTGGTTGTTGATTTTTTTTAGACTGTTATTATTAACTTTCGTGGAATATTCCTGTATTGATTGATTTTTTATCCTAGCTTGATGACATGTAATTGTAATTTGTCAAAGGGAGGGGTAAGATTGTAATTTCGGGGACACCACTGCGACCTCCCCTTCCCTTATATAATAGAGATAAGTAATGAGGGGTTGTATAGAGGGAAGAGATGAGAACAGAAAATCGTAGTTCACCTACAATACAATACGTAGCTATTCACATTTTTTTAAAAAATCAAATCGATAATAAGTTATTATCGAAAAATCTGCAATCTTTTCTTTTAGCCTCAACTTAAATCAAACAAATGGTTACACTTTTATAATCCTTGATCTATGAAATAAATCCTTTAACCCTTTCTACCTATCTCTCATATCAAATGTTGATAATTCTTGATAATTGGTTGGATGTASTGATTTGCCCTAATAAGATGGTATCATGGCTAATTCGGACTAGCCTAACCCAATGAAATTTTAGTTACAAAGATCATCAATTGATACTAATTAAAGTGGTGATCATCKATAATTTAACACAATGATTAAAATACCAGTAATATTGTGAGTATTTGAACAATAAAAAATATTTCAGTTCAAAATTGGAACACAAATGAAAAAAATTAGTCTTAATTGGACAAACGAACATCATTATAACCGTTTTGAAATAGCTTATGTGATTCAATGCTTTGTGTTATGGCTCCATTTCTAATGTTTTAAGTCCTATCTTAAGATTTTTTCATCTCGTGGGTTTTTGGTGGGCTCGATTTTATAGTCCTTCATTCACTCGTTATGATATCGAGTCCTTCAATACTTCTCTCTCAAACCATAAATCTTCTCTCGCACAAAAAATAACCGATTGTATATGGTCTTATATATTAAAATTTTTTAAAAAAAATTAGTGAATGAACAACTAAAACTATATATATAAGTATATACCCCAATGTTTATGTCATATCTAATAAATAAAATAAAAACATATTAACAATGTTACTTTATACTTATTTTCATGTATGTATTTACACAACCTATAATAATAATTTAGTTGATACTACAAACGAACATCATTATAACCGTTTGAAATAGCTATGTCGTTTCAGCTTTGTAACCCAATGAAGTTCTTCATTCAACTCGTTTGATCGTCTTCAATACTTCTCTCTTTAAAACATAATCTTTCTTCTCGCAAAAAATTAAAGAAACGTCAAACGCATGAAAGTAAAAACAGAAGGAAAGAAAGAAAGGGAAAGGCAAAGGCAAACCTGTTTGGTGCTCAACGCTCACTACTTCACTCACTTGTCTCGCACTCTCGCTCAGACGCTCACTCCACCTCGCACAGTACACGCAGCCGGCAGCCCAATCACACCGGCGCAAATTCCGGCAGCGTCGCCGTCGCTCCAGCCTCACAGTCAGCAGTCACTCGCACTTGGTTTGTTGGTTCGTCAAATCGTCGAACTTCCCATTCAAATTCGTAGCTTCGTGCTTGTAAATGTGAGTTGTTTATGTTTCTTCTCTTTTTTCTTTAGGTTCTAAATTTAATAAGATTGTTAGTTAAACTGTGAATGTCTAGTTTTGATTGATTATATTTTTAATTTGTATAATGTTATATCTTTAACATATAAAACCTAAACCTCTAATTTGTAAATTAGTTAGAATTAATTAAAAACTTGCTTGATTTGTTTCTAGTGAGTTAGATGTTGATTTGTATTTTGTTTGTTGTTTGTTTGATTTGTTCAAATGTTGGATTTGATGTATTATGTAATTGGTTGATTGTGATAAGTTGATAGTTGATTATTGTTGCCTCTTACTTGTTCACTTGTTGAAATGTTGGACACTTAGAATTGTTATAATTCTTATTCTTATTTCAAGTTCAAAAAGTCAAAATTCGTTGATAAACAACTTATCTCTCGTGAATTTATGGTTAAAGAATAATGAAACCTCAAGCAACTTCAATGAAGCATTGATTCTAAAACATTGAGTATCTACAAGTCTCCGAAAATGATTATTGATCGATTTTAAAGTATGAAGACTCGAAGGAGAATTTGTAAGACTTTTGTATTTTTAATTTGGATTGTAAGACATTAAGTATTGTAAGAATCTTATCATTTATTTGGATTGCAAGACTTTAAGTATATTTGTATATGTACTTTTTTTATATATATTTATGCGAACACTCGACTCGTAACAGGATGACCTGATTGTTAAACCGAAAATATTGGATCGTTTTTGCACCCCCTGTTTGAAATTTCTGGGTCCGCCACTCTCGACGTGCGACGGACGGGTCTCTGTGTGTGTATCTCTTCTGTGTTGCGCTGCGCTATATGTTGCTCTTATATCATTGTTAGAGTGTTTCGCACTTCGTAAGGTATTCTTTTTCCCCCAATTTCGTGTTGAATTCTTAATCTATTTTATAATTTTGTTCCCATTTTCCAGTTTTTTTTTGTTTGAATTATTTTGCTTGAGTTTTGTGTTAATTGAATTTTGTTGGAATTGTTTACTATGAGTTTTGTTTCAATTTCTATTGTTTGGGAGGTTATATATTGTTGTTTGGTTTTGGGTGATTTTGGGGCAGAATTATTGATGATTTTGGTGTTGAATTGAAGTCCAACAATGAAATAGTATAATAGTTTAAACTAGAACAAAGCATAACACACATTGTAAGTAACCATATTGTTACAATCCATCAATCTAATGAAACACCATGAAACCCTGGATGGGCACGATACCAGACAAAGAGCAATGTACAGTGTTAGGCTCTGCAACCGTTCGTTTTGTATTTTATTTCCGACATCAACATTCAGATGGATGAGTCTTACAATGAGAAATTGATTTTAAGAAAGACATGAACCCTTGGAAGTCATTGGTTAGMGTTCAAAGGTATTATCAACGCGTATTTTTGTGGACTGTAGAGTTACATTACCAGTTGTGGCAGTTGTTATAGGTATTGCTCGTGATCGAATCGCTTGTCTCTGCATCTTGATGACTACTGTATCAAGTTCATTTGTTTTTGAATGAGTATTTTTTTTCTTAGCTTTCGTGGGGGATCGGACACAGAAAATTGTGTTCGTGAAAATAATTTTTTTAGTTG
This sequence comes from Bassia scoparia, assembly GCA_008642245.1. NCBI lineage: Eukaryota > Viridiplantae > Streptophyta > Magnoliopsida > Caryophyllales > Amaranthaceae > Bassia > Bassia scoparia. The sequence continues at coordinate 23,463 of SNQN01004715.1, read as the reverse complement.
CTGTGTCAAATATGCTTAGGGAGTTCAAGAGTTAAGGTGCTTTTTTCACATTGAATGATTGAGTTTTAGGAAAACTATGTTCTGTTTTGGGCTCCATTTTTTTAAATTAGGACCAATGAGCTTAAAGAAAGGCTGCCATTTTCATCTTACAACTAAATTTTAGAAGGGCTACATTTTCATCTTACAGCTCGAGTATGTTCATTTTAGATAAGGTTAATAAGTTTAATTCAGGGCTGTTGAGTTACATGAAGGAAAGAGGTATGATGTCTAAATTTAGAGGAGCTCTGGTCACTGGTCCTGCCTTGTTTCTGCTCACCTTAACCTGTGATGTATCTGCATAAGTTCCTTCATTTTCTTTTCAAATTTCTTTGGATAGGTTACTTTGGCAAAGCTCATGGAGTTAGACATTCCTTCTGCGTTCTTACACCCTTAAAATGATAGTTGTTCGATCCTCATGAGATGAACTCTAGAAATATACCCTTTCTTGTTTTGAAACATATTGATACTGATTTGGATGTCTCGAAATGTATACACAGTAGCTTCTGTCAGTTTTTTTTTTTTTTTTTGCTTACTAGATTACCCTTTTTCATAGTGGTATTAAAAGCACCTTTGCTTCAGCTTGTTCATTTGGATACTAAGGAGTCCTTATAGACATGTTACATATTCTTGATCATTGTTGATGATTTTACGAAAACTTGGATTTTCGTCTTGAAGAATAAATCAAACACTTTTACTGCATTTCAGTCTTTTTATCCCTATGTTAAAACTCAATTTCATTCTGTTATTATGAGCCTAAGGTCAGAATAACACCTCAGAGCTTAGTGAAGGGCCAATGAAGCTTCATCTTCCTGGAAAAAGGAATAGTTCATTACACAAACTACCCAAACAAACATCAACAAAAATGGTGTCATTGAGTTGTGCACACAATTGGGGTTGAAATTGAAGACAACAAAGAAATATGATAATTAAACTACAACAAAGTATAACATGCATTGAAATCAAGTAACCATATTGTTACAAACACATTGTGATTTCTAGTGTGAAAGCCATAGGAAAGAAAAATGAAGAACATACCCGGTTTTAGAGAAATATCAATTGATTTTTTTTGGATGGAAATGTTGGCTGATTTTGTAAATTACTATGTAAAAGTTTTTTTCTTTTTCTTTTAAAGCACCTATTCCCATATTGCATCTGGTCATCGAATAAATGGAYTTTTTTGGTACATTTTAAAATATAGTTAAATGAAAATAGTTTGGAAGTGCCACGTGTCAACAATGTATGCAAAAACCCTGTTATTAAAAATAGTAATAGAATAGATAGATTAGGGGATAGAGAGTTGCTAATTATGTTTAATTAATTGTGCTTTGCAAGTAAACTTGTATAGTATGCATAAGTTATACGAAGTATTATGTTAGGGTTTATACGGCGTAGTTAATATCGTAATTTCATCGGTCTTCGATATCTGGGCCAAATGAAGGCGTTGGCTGAAGCTTATGTTTTATTATCAATTAAGCAAGGATGGTCTGATTTTAGAGATTGATTGTGTTTGTGGAGAATATGTGAATTGTGATAGCCTCTTAAAGCTAATATTTGAAACTAGGTGGAAGATTAGTCTTTGTATTATGCATTCATGCTCGTACTTGCATTGTTCGTGGTTGTTTTATGAGTTGAGTCCGGGCAAATGTCTTTCCGACACCTTGATTTGAGTTGCATAGTTTTTATAATTAGATGGCCATTTTTTTTTTTGATGATTTGAGTTGCATTGTTTCTCCACCTGCTTTTGATAATGCGTAGTAGTGGTCCTATATTTGCAGATGGCAAGATTTTTTTTTTTTTTTTTTTTAATATATACATATATTCATTTTTTCTGCTATCCCAATAGAAATCCACCTCATACTGGTTTGTCTGCTTTGTTCAGCTCGGAACTATCAGATGAACTTAGGAAAATTCCTAGTCACAAGGCCATTGATCAACCTCCTTACACGAAGTCAAACAACACAAACATATACCACGGTCTCAACAAAACCCTTTCTCCACCAATCACTCACTCCTGTGCCGAATAACCAATTGACTCCAGTCAATTCAGACCATCTTCTTAGGGTCTGCACAATCCTCTACCAGCAGCAAGATGCATCTAATTCCAAGCTTCAAACACACCTTTCAAAGACTGAATTCAACCTGAACCATGAATTTTTCCTCCAAGTATGTAGCAGATTCCCTCTTTCATGGCGACCAGTTTATCGCTTCTATCAGTTCACCTTGACCTGTCCCGGGTTCACACACACCCCTGTCACCTTCAATAAGATGCTTGATGTCGTTGGTAAGGCTAGAAATATTGATCTATTTTGGGAATTGTTGCATGAAGTGGCAAAGCAGAAAATTGCCAATGATAAGACATTTAGGATTGCACTGAAAACGTTGGCTGCTGCGAGGGAGTTGAAAAAATGCGTGGAATATTTTCACTTGATGAATTCTCATGAATATGGATACAATTCAGATACTTTAAATAGGGTTGTTGAGACCCTTTGTAAGGAAAAGCTAGCTGAGGAGGCCAAGTATGTTGTTATGAAGTTGAAAGATTGSATAAAGCCTAATCAGGTTACTTATAAGCACTTAATTTGTGGGTTTTGCGATGTTGGGGATGTTGTTGAGGCTTCACAGTTGTGGAATCTGATGYTGGATGAAGGAATTGAACCTGATGTAGACACTGTGAATACAATGATAGAGAGGTTCTTCAAGAATAATCAGTTTGATCAAGGACTGAAGCTTTTCCAAACTATGAGGGTAAAACGAATGGAAGAAGTTGGACTTTCTACTTACAGTGTCATTATCAAATGGATGTGTAAAAGGGGTAAGCTTTCTCAGGCTCATGTGGTGTTTGAAGAAATGCAAAAGAGAGAAATCCAAGCAGATAATGCAACATTGGCGTCAATAATATATGGGCTRGCATCCAAAAATCGAGTTCAAGAGGTAAATMTTATTATGGAAAATACTGAGAAACCAGATATAAGCATGTACCATGCGTTGATRAAYGGACTTCTGAAATCGAGGAAGCCAGGTGAGGCAACAGAAGTTTTTAGACAGATGATAAGAAGAGGGTGTGAGCCAGTTATGCATACCTATATCATGTTGTTGCAAGGGCATCTAGGGAAGAGAGGGCGGAAGGGGAATGACCCCCTTGTGAATTTTGATTCCATATTTATTGGCGGGTTGGTTAAAGCCGGGAAAGTTCTGGAGGCCACCAAGTACACTGAAAGAACCATGAAAAGAGGACTTGAGGTGCCAAGGTTTGACTATAACAAATTTTTGTATTACTATTCAAATGAGGAAGGTGTYTTAATGTTTCAAGAAGTTGGAAAGAAATTAAGAGAGGTTGGATTATTTGACTTAGCAGACATATTTGAGAGATATGGGGAAAAAATGGCTACTAGAGATAGAAGAAGAACTAGAGATGCTACTTAAAAAGCTACCGATTGTATGACAAATTGTTAGTATTCTTAAATGGTGTTCTCCAATCCTCTCCACTTCTCCAGTAAACACTGAAGCTTTTRGTGATATTGTTTCGATTTTGGCTGCCATACAGGCTTGCTCTGAACTTGGGTGGCAAGATATGGGCGCATAACTTCATCAACTGGCTATAAAGCTTGGGTATGCCCAAAACCTACATATTAGAGTGCACTCTGGTCTAGTGATTGCATTAATCCGACCCCACATATTGATTAAGGCTCTGGTTGATTGATATTTGTATATACTTCTTCCATATACCTTATTCAGCTAATAAGTTATTGTCTTATTGGAGCACTTTTGTATATATTTAAGAGCTAAATATCATTCACAATACCATTACACCTTGTATATTTATATAGCGATATTGCTAACGGACGCCCCATGGCGTTAGGTAAATTATAAATATATCTCCTAAAATGTTTATATTCATTTGATATTTTTATTTTTTTGTTATCTTATCTAACGCCCCAGGGGCGCTTGTTAGCTTTTGTCGATAGTAATGTACTAATGTGAGAAATGCGTGACTAGAATTTAACAGTAAATAATTCTAACATTAGTATTGCGGATACTAAATTCTTAATGATGTCATAATGTCGATATATCTCAAAATCGTCAACTATCTAATAGATTTTTAATACGAATATAACCAGTATATTCGCACCTAATTTGCCAACAAGAAATCATTAATCTTATTCAATGTGAGGGTTTTTAATCCATCAATCGATCATATGTGGATTATAAATCATCGCATTATGTGAGATTAATCACTAATCCTTACGTAAGGACATTGTTACACCTATCCATCGGGTTGACAATCCATTACTAATACGGCATTAAATTAATATTATTTTAAACAAGTGAGATTCTATTCTCAATGTCACTAACAACACTATATTAATGATGGATAATCAACCCAGTGGGTAGATTAAGTTTTTTCCTTTACGAAACTATCTATATGTGACACCATACAAAACATTCTATAATATCCTTGATATTTGCATCCCAAAATTACCCTTGTCAAATTCTCAACGGTAATACATAATATCAACCGACATAACCGTTAACGGCCAAACCATATATCCACAATTCCCGCCAAATCTCAACTGTTTTAACTAACACTCGAAAATGCTCAACTGCTTGTGTTCTTCGCTCAATAACACCCCRATAATCAGCCAAAAACACTGGAATTTGTTGATAAAAAACCATGCTAAACTCAAAGATGATCGAGCCATCTTAAATACATTCGCCGAGATGCGAAATTTGCACGTATCACCCGATTCGTCAACTCTGCCTTTGATTTTGAAGGCTTGCTCAAAGCTTCGAGCAATCGAAATAGGAAAAAGGATTCATTTTATGATTAATGGTAAAAAATTACTAGATGATGTTCGAGTTCGGTCTTCGCTTGTTGATTTCTATGGGAAATGCGGATTACTTGAAGATGCTCGCCAAGTGTTCGATGAAACGTCTGAAAGAGATGTAGTTTTGTGGAATGTGATGATTAATAGCTATGTGGGATGTCGGTGCTACGAGGAAGCGGTCGTGTTGTTTAGACAGATGTTGGGGGAGAATTTTCAGCCTACCTCTGTGACGTTGGTGGCATTGCTTATCGCGTGTGGGGAGACCTTTCGGGYTGAGTTTGGGAAAGAGATACATGGGTATTGTTTGAGGAATGGTTTTCTTCCTTCAAATAATTATYTTGAGGCTGCTTTGATTGGGTTTTATGAGAAATTCGATTTGAGGGCTTCTCGAAAAGTTTTTTACTTAATGGGTACGAAGAATGTTGTTAGTTGGAACACTATGATGAATGCCTACTTAGGTGTTGGTGATCAACTTGAAACACTGAAGCTTTTTGTGAGAATGTTAATAGAAGGGATTGGGTGTGATATTGTTTCGATTTTGGCTGCCATACAGGCTTGCTCTGAACTTGGGTGGCAAGATTTGGGCGCGCAACTTCATCAACTGGCTATAAAGCTTGGGTATGCTCAAAACCTACATATAATTAGTGCATTGCTTAATCTGTATGGTAAAAATTGTAGCTTAGAATCTTCATATAAGATATTTGAATCTGCGCCATATCATGATGTTGCCATGTGGAATTCAATGATATCAACTTGCTTAGGGTATGGTTGCCACCAGGTGGCCTGGAGTATGTTTTCTAGGATGGAATCAGAAGGAGTCGGCGTTAATGAAGCCACAATAACCATTCTTTTAACTATCTGCTCTGAAATGGGTTATGATTCGAAAGTCATTAGGTCTTTACATGCTAAGGCAATCAAGGAAGGGTTTATTAACAGTACGTCAATTGTGAATGCAGTATTGAAAATGTATGCAGGCTGTGGCTGCATTAGTGATGCAACGATGTTATTCGATGAATTGCATAGAGCAGATGTAATATCCTGGAACACTATTATCTCTGCATTGGCTAGTAATGGATTAAAAAATCATGCTTGGAACTACTTTGAAAAGATGTTAGATTACGAAGCGAAGCCTAACTCGCACACATTTATTGCAGTTCTTARTGTTTGCAAGGATGAATCTTTTCTAKATGTGGGTCGGTCYTTYCACGGTTATGTGATCAAACATGGGATCGAGGTAAATGTAGAATTGAGTACTGCTCTCATAGAGATGTATATGAACTGTGCTGACGAAACAACTGCCAGGCATTTATTWAACAGGTGCTCAAAGAGAGATGTAATATTATGGAATTCTTTGATTGCTAGTTATGTCAGAAACAATCTAGCCCACGAAGCTCTGTCACTTTTCAAGCAGATGATCTTAGAACAGGAACCCAATTCTGTCACATTAATAAATATTCTCTCYTCATGTACTGACATGGCAAGTCTTCCCTTAGGGCAATGTGTACATGCTTACACGATACGCAAAGATTATTTTGGAGGCTTCAACTTATCACTTGCAAACGCCTTGTTATCTATGTATGCAAGATGTGGCAGCATGCAGATTGCTGAGAAAATTTTCAAAAGCATGCAACAGAGAAACATTAGCTCTTGGAATGCTTTGATGGCTGGCTATGGCTTGAATGGTCAAGTAAATGATGCTCTACATGCATACTCAGAGATGTTACGTTATGGTTTCAGACCAAATGGGAGGACTTTACTGTCATTGTTGTCCGCGTGTAATTATTCTGGGATGGTGGAGAAGGGCTTGGAGCTCTTTAGGTCTATGGCTTATGATTTCAACGTAACCCCTGTGCTTGTTCACTATGGTTGTTTGGTGGATTTGCTTGGGCGTGCTGGGTACATCGATGAGGCAAAAATAATCATAGATTCAATGCCATTTGAACCTGATGCCTCMGTACTGAGAGCTCTTCTTAGTGCTTGCAAAGCCCACTATAAACTGAGACTGGCTAGAATTATCTTCCAGAAGCTTTTGGAAGTAGAACCTAACAATGCTGGAAATTATGTTATGTTATCAAACATCTGCGCCGATGCAGGTCTTTGGTCAGAGGTTGAAGACTTGAGGATGGATCTTAAGGAAAAGGGTCTGAAGAAGGATCCGGGTATGAGTTGGATTTTTGTCCGAAACCAAGTTTACTGTTTCATTGCTGCAGATCAATTTTGCTCTAAAGCTGCTGAAGTTTACGCCACACTGAACACCTTAACGGCTGCACTAAAGGATGATGCGTACATCCCTGATCTTAGGTGAGCTGTACGCGAGGAAGAGGATGAAAGAGGCACTGCTGGCCATAGTGAAAGACGTTACTTTTGGGACTAATCACTGGAATTAAGAGGCCAAGAGTTCGGATTATTGACAGCAAATTTGCYTAAGTACATATATAACTCWCACTGATTTGATCATTGTCTCATACTCARTGATTCACTGTCTATAACRGGGGTATGACTTCTTGTAGATATTGATAATCAGAGTCTTAGCACAAGAAATTTTGGTATGAAAAACAAAAGACTCGGCTTTACATAACTCCATCTTACTTCTTTCTGTGTTTTCGATACATTGAATTGATGCATCTAGAGGTAGCCATAATTTTTGCTCCATGTATAGCTAATTCGGCAATTCGTTGTACACTTTGGTATGCTTATACAATTAGCTACTTACATGAGTTTGTTTCTTCAATCCAAGAGTGTGACAATTTAGCAGATATTAGCTCGTTTCGGTTAGTCTTTTGTGAAAAACAATTTGCTAAATTAGATAACACCTTTCCTATTTCAGGACAGAACAATTTCTGAACCAGATAACACTTTTTTACTACTGTTTGGCAAATTCCATTACATTCTGATAGAAAAAAGAGAGAGAGAAAAAAATCAGTCTTTCATTTGAAATTTCTTTCTGAAACAGTAACTGAAAGCTCAGGAAGCAACTCRAGTCCAACATTAGCTACTAATACAGTGCAATTATTGTTGCACAAATTGACTGAAATCAGAAAAATCCAATTGAATGGTAATTTGAAAAATTAGAATGTTCTAATCCACCCATTAAAGCATTGGACATGCTAAAAAGATAGGACAAGAGGAAAACCTTTCATGTTTTAGAGATTCCAATTGTTTTTTCTTTTATTTTATAAWTGTCCTTTTCTGTGATTATTATCAGAAATTGGAATCAAATACACATGATTTTAGCAGCATAATTTTGTTATATTCTTAATAATGTTTTGAACATTTGCTGATATTGCTCCTGGTTTGCTGGGGGGTTGTTTTGATTAAGCAATGCCCACTTTTCCCCAAATTAAGGAACACTAAATTTCATCACTTGAAGTTAAAAACACTGCATTATTTGCTGTTMATTTGATTTTTCAAAGGCTAAAACAAATCTATCAAGATATTATCAGAATTATCAGACATCATTCTGAATTATGATGAGAATATAAYGACTTTGGACTAAAAATCTAAAATAGTACTCCAATTATGTAGTGTTTRTTGAGGATGAGACTTTAGTGCAGTGACACTCCCTTTCGAATCTTAGGGGTTAGTCCCAGGTCGAACCTTGCCCCCTACTATTCAATTCCCTGAGATAGAGTCTTGTCTGTTTGTAATCGTATACCTCTCCTATTTAAAAATCTAAAAAATTGTAGTGTTTCTCATTATGTAGTATAACTAATACTCCAATTATGTAGTGTTTCTCGAGGATGAGACTTTAGTGCAGTGACACTTCCTCTCGGATCTTAGGGGCTAGTCCCAGGTCGAACCTTGCCCCCTCCTATTCAATTTCCTAAGATAGAGTCTTGTCTATTTGTAATCGTGTACCTCTATTATTTAAAAATCCAAAAAAATTGCAGTATTTCTCATCTCACATCATATAATAAATGATGCCAATATTGTGGGGAAGCATAACACAGTGATTTTATTGAGATGTGATTGTGCCCAATTCTTAGGTCCATCNAGTATAACTAATACTCCAATTATGTAGTGTTTCTTGAGGATGAGACTTTAGTACAGTGACACTTCCTCTCGGATCTTAGGGGCTAGTCCCAGGTCGAACCTTGCCCCCTCCTATTCAATTCCCTAAGATAGAGTCTTGTCTATTTGTAATCGTGTACCTCTCCTATTTAAAAATCCAAAAAAATTGCATTGTTTCTTATCTCACATCATATAATAAATGATGCCAATATTGTGGGGAAGCATAACACAGTGATTTTATTGAGATGTGATTGTGCCCAATTCTTAGGTCCATCTTTAACACTTCTTTGTACAAAACAATTTAATTAGAGATACTCTTCTACTATTATTGTTTTCCTTACTTGCTACCTCACATTCTCACTTTCATTTTCATAGCCCTACTCTTCTTGTCCTACAATCCATATATCAGTAAAAATTCCAACTACCACATCAGAAAGGTGGTTGTGCAACAACCAACACCATAACATTATGAACACATGTTAGGGGACCTGTAATTGACTCACTCTTAGGTACATATATATATATATATATATATATCATTGGTGCATCATTTTTAGAGCATAGTCATCATGCTTTCGTAAGTCCGTTTTCCCAAATGTTATCGGTCGGTTGGTTTTAATTTTGTACCATATCTTGGATCTCAACCATCGGTCAAACAAAATTGTGACTATCATATTGGATTACTTGAATGATGTATGATTATCGTAGAGGTGATCATGGACACAGCTGGGTTCGGATTCGGATCAGGCTTAACATATAAAATAAGGTTCGTTGATCGGGCCGGGCCGAGTTTGTGTTCGGGCCCCGAAAATTTAGAGCGAGCTTTTTCGAGCCGAGCCTCGATTTTTTAGCTAGGTTGTATGAAATTTTAATTACCAAAACCCGCACCCAAAAAAAAAAAGTGGGGAAATCGGGTCGGGTCCAGGCCAGCCCCAAATTCGGGTTGAAAAGGTAATGCTCAAAGCCCGCAAATTTTTGGGCCGGGCCGGGCTCGTTTTGATCAGTTCTAGATTGTCGTTGTCTTCTTGGGAGCTAAAACAAATCGTACAGGTTTGTTGGGTTGAAATAATCTACACTTAGTTGATGAACAGATGTGATTTGATTAACAGTTGTTTTCATCCATGTTTTTCAAGCAATAATGTTATCATCAATTCATCATATAATATGTAGCATAACTCATAAGTAATAAATACAAAACCAACCCAAAGATAGTTTTTTAGTTCATTATTTCATCAAAGTATAATGTATAATGCTGTCTAAAGCAGTTATCTTTCGCAATCTATGAATTATAAACATTGCATGTCTTTTATGTACAATGTACACTTTATCTTTATGATTGAGTGTTGAGTGACAAAATAAATAAGGCAAAAATTGACGAGCACTCTTGGGGGCGTTAGATGAGATGATTAATAATGAAATTATTTAATAAATCTATACATTAATTACACTGATTGACGTATGAATTTGACATGTATTTCAAAATTAATATTATAACTTTTTAGAAAACACGAAGTATATTTAGTTCTTAACTAATGTTTGGGGTCGGGACGCTCATTAACAATTTCGAATAAACAATACTCTTAAAATTTCAATTTGCTACCATGTAAGGGTGATATTCAGTGTACTTGAATACCTAATACATTGTCTATTTTATGCCATAAAATCATAAATCATGCACCAATATTTTTGCCAAAGAATGCAATCATTTATATTTCTTGCTTGATGTCAACTCAATATATTAGTCCCATATTATGATTGTTTGCCCATTGCCTTTAATTCCTCTTTCCTTTTCATATAAATGAATGGGACTTTTTGCTTTTTGTACACTTTTCTTAAAACAAGTGCTTGAATTTTGATCCAATTTTATGTACTTTGTTTTCACCTTATGTAATTTATTTAGGTTTTTATATCTTTATCATTGAAAAAAAAAAGTATCGAACATATTTAATATAGGTAAAGCCGATCCATAGTGTAATTAAATGCTCCGTATTAGCTATATTAAATTACCACATTCGGTGAATTGAAACAATACAAAATTTCAATCTCCTCATCACCCCCATTATAATTTGAACATTGTTCTATAAAAAAATTGAAATGTCTTCCATATAAAATTCAGTCTACTTCGTTCAATTCCAGCTACTTCAGCTCAGTTTATTCTATTTCAATTCAATTCAGTCATTTTCAACCCATCTCAATTCAATTCAGTTCAATTCAATCTAATTTTCGATCTAAAATAACAGGGCCTTACACATTAATTTGAATCTCACATGAACTTATTCTATTCCAAATTTTCTAACTATCACTAACCAAAAAAAAATAAAATTGTGCATTTGCATTGGGGGAGGAAAAATAATATGATAGAATGATTTTAATTTAAGAGAAATGAGGTTTGCAGTTCAAAGTATGAACTTTTTACATCCCCATGTAATATAATCCTTTAAAAAACAATCAACCACCTTTGATGCACTCTATTCTTGTCTGAAAGTTACTTATCATCAACCTTTTGATTTGAACCCTCCATAAAATTAGATCATACACATTATTTTTTCCAAAGTTTGTCGTAGGTCGTATTTGGAAGTTAGAGGTTAGAGGTTAGAGGTTTGAGGTGAAAAAACAAAGGTTTTGACCTGCTCATTAAGCTACTAGGATTGTTCGGTAATTAGAGTTTTGGAATGAAAAAGCTTTTTTTAAAAAAAATCATGTGAGCCGCTTTTTGTAAGAATTTTGTAACTTTTTAGTTTTTACACAATAAAACTAATTATAACCAGATTAATCAATCAAACTACTTCGTATTACAATATAAACTAGTCAAGTAGCTATTTCATCGAGCTAATCAGTAACAGCTACCTCCCAAATAACGACGTATATATAGTCCATACAAAAAATGGATGTAGTTAACACCTATTATTTGCTCCAAAATCAAGGCACTCAAGTTTCAATAAGTAACATGAACTAAACAATCCACCCATCAAGTCGCATCCAAAACACACATAAACAGGTGATAATGTTCCCATAAAATGCTAAAAATCTGATAAAAAAGTTAACCATTTTGTGGAGTTGGTTATTGAAGCATGAATTGCCACTTTAATCACAAACAAAAGTACTTAATTTAGTAGTACTTCGTATTAAATATCCTCCACTTAAGAAAAGAAGCCAACAATGTGAGGTTTATGTGAGTGTGGCATCAAATTTGAGTAATTGACTCATTGGCCATTATACTTTGAGCTTTTGCCCAAACAAAATATTTCCCATTGATTGATTTTTCATATTCTTTAAAAAAAATGTCGTTTTGAGTGCTATTAATGAACACCCCGGATTTAAGGGTGTCCGTTTTGATTGCTATTAATAGAAACTCTCGTAATTTATTCCTTTTATTATCCGAAAAATATTTCAATTTTTTCGAACAATCCCCGAGTTTCAGACCCATGCGTCAAACTTTTCATATATTCTTTCGATGTCTTATAGTAAATTAAAAGAATTACTTCATTTTTTTTTTTTTGCCTTTTTCTAACAACATGAATAGAAAATCTCTATTATATAAGCAAGGGGAGCAATGGTGTCCCCCTATGAACTTACATTTACCCTTAGCACTTAAATATAGTTTGAAAAATATAAATAAAAATCATTCAACTCAAAGTCAAAAATTCCAATTACATGTCAATAAATCAAAAGACAATTAATATAGACCTAATACATAATGAAATTTGGACACTAAATATAATTTATAATGAATTTAGACACTATTAATGTATTATATCATGAATATTGGATACAATATGTATACCATATTATGAATTTGGACACCAGATTATGTAACTTAAATGAATGTTTTATAATAGGTCTGGTTAAACAAATAACTTGCATACTCCACTGTATAAAACACATACAATTCACTCTTCATTCTTAAACATTCAAAAGCACAATGCTTTTCTACAATGTCAATATATTTCTTTCATTTTTATTGTAAATTCAAATGAGCCACAAGTGCGAAACATATATTAATGTATGAGATCACGAAATGTATGAGAATCACGTGCATATACATCTTGATATCTACATGATAAATTTATATGTGTATAGTATTGAATTATGTACTCCGTGCCTTTATAAATTATGTATTTACAATGTTACTATTGTTATGGCGTATGGAAACTCCATCTCCATCTATCATTTCATTTATAGTAGTTTTTTTACCCTAATATTTTCATGTTCGTTATGTTTGTTACTACTTTTTTCAACTATCAAAAAGTCTTGGGTAATATTCATATATATATATATATATATATATAATATATATATATATTAAAAAATGCTATAAATATTATTTTTTCAATGAGTAGTCATTTAAGTATGGGGTTGTCATATTATGAAACTAACAATGAATTTTTCAATATTTTCTATGTGCATTGATTGTAAATTATACGATTGCACGCATCGCGTGCACAAAATACTAGTAAATTATTAATCAAACTTCTTACAAATGATTTCAGTTATCTATCTATCCAATTACCACATTAATTAACTTTGCCTTTTTTTTTTTTTCCTTTTTCTAGTTTTTTCATCACTATTATTCAAAAGAATATCCTAAAAAAAATGGGATTGTCTTATTGGCATGGCATATCTTTCATGACTCATCTTCACACTCATGCGCGATTTGATTATCTCATCAAAGTTTCAAGGAAAATGACCATTAATTAAGTAAATAAGCATTTATATTGCTGTTTGATAAGTCACAAATTGGCATTTTGCTCTTGTATGTCTAAAACAATATCCTTCATATTTTAATGGTAAGCTTTTTAAGGATATTATTAGTGAGTGAGATGAATCATATTTTCCAAACAATGATGATCACTCTTAAAAAAAAAAAACACATTTTTACCATAGTATTAAGTTATGTTTTCTAACTTGTAGTAAAGAAGCCACATTACAAATTACAAGACATCCAAATTAATTAGGGTTAAACACTTGCACAATCATAAATAACTAACATACGAAGTACAGAGTATATCGAATCGTATAATAATAGATTGTAAATGTTAGTTCGTACGAGTAGATACGAATATTATTAGAGTCCTAAAATTAGTTCCAATCAAGAAACATCATATCACTTTCCATGATATCTCTTTCATATCTTAAAGTCCCACACTCCCACCCACCATCTACCATTGGGATCCACATCATAGATTCCATGCTTTCATAGAATTGGAATGTGAGAGAAACAAACAAGTAATAGAGGATGCAAAATGAATCAGAGATGAKCCAATCTAAAGATAAACCAAAGGACAATTTTGGAAATTACAAACAAACATTGCAAATTATGCTCACATCCTTTATTCTTCTTCGAATCCGTATTAATCGTAACGTTTTCATCTTTACGTTTATCAATGCATAATTTAGCCTTAATATCTCATTTGGTGATATTCTTTTACATGTATAAAACATTTTTATCATATAAGAGGCTGTAAATCGTGAAAAAACTGCAAGTGTTGCAATTATAGCGAATCAGCGGAAGTACTTGTATTAATATTGGAGTACTACATCACTAAGAACCAAATGCCCCACCCACCCATCACTTTCAAACCCTACAACCATTCATTATTCATTTACATTTGGAGAAAAAAGAAGCCGCATGAATTTTGCTAATTATATCCATTTTTTCAGACATAAATAAATAAATTATTTGGCCTTCAAATAGATATTACAGGTGCAAGAACAACAACAATCTAATATACAATAAAGACTTCAATAATGAAATTTCTTAGCTATTTTATTATCAATATCATGGGGAAAAAAAAACAGAAAGAAATCAAGGACATGAAAAGTTGATTAAATGTTAAAAAAAATACACAAAAGAATTACCTAAATGGGCAATAACTTGCAATAACCCAAATAGGTTCTCTTATCTTTCTTTTTTTTTCTGTAGTAATAATAATAATAATTAAATAATATAGAAAAAATATTAAATGTTCATGATGAAATGTTTCCCAATTTCTACTGTTAAACTGTAGTTTTCTGAATTCTGATCTTGTTTTTGGAACTTAGATATGAAAACTTGGGTTTTCACTCTTTCCAGCTCAAGAGTGAAGCATTTACTTAGCAGCAATCTGATCAATCATGCCCCCAAAGCCGCATGGTCTGCTGATTCAAACTTGGGTGTTCGAATTGGAACCATCTGCACAAAGCTCTGAACGAGATACCATGGTATCGTGGCCATTTTATTATCGGAAGATGGTGAATCTTTAACCAAAGATTGCACCCAGGACAGATCAGGCTCTTCACCATTATGTCCGAATGTATTTGTTCGCTTCAAGCGGGTGGAATCATCACCATTGACGACCAATCAGCTCTTCCATTGGATGATGATTCCCATTTAGTCAATCCACCCAAACTACCAGGAGAGCCCACCATCCCAACCCTCAGGAGCTATGAGATCCCGAGGTATATTAGCACCAAGGTCACGGGCACTCAAACTACGCATCTGCTGCTGCTTATCACGCAGAGCAAGTGCAGACAGCCGAGCATTAAAAGAAGACTGAGGCTCAATGCCTTGAGGAGAAGACATCCTTCCTGGAGAAGATGGGCCGAATGAAGCCTGTAAAAGGGTATGATCAACTGGTTTGGGGGAGAAAGTTTGGTACTAATAGGGGACAACATGCTCTGCTGTTGCTGCTGAAAATGGTTAAGAACTGCTGATTTGTGTGAAGGAGAAAACACAGATGAAGCTGCAAGTTGGTCTGAATACCGAGAGAAGAAGCTCAGCTGAGAATATCTCGTCAAGGTTTGATGGTGCCAAAGATTTTGATCGAGCTGAAAGACTTCCAGAGGGCGAGTTGAACTGTGATTGTGCAAAGCAAGACATATCGTTAAAGTACGTTGTTGCTCCATCTCCAAATCCTGCAACATATTCAATTCCTCAGCTGGACATCTCTTGCATTCAGAGATGATCTCAGGCGGCTAGATTGCATATATTGGCTGAACGTTGCTCCTGGGAGATGCAAGGTAGGAATGTTTCTGTTGCTGCCAACCTGCAGAAGAGTATGAAATTCCGTTCCCTGAAGGAGAGAGTGCGATGCGAACGGTGAAGGAGACATGGCAGATGCTGCAGATGGTGACAAGGAAAGATATTCAAGGCAGCAGCCATGTCCATAACAGCACAGCAGAGGCCATAGAACGAGGTGAAGGAACAGCAGACTCCTGTTGATGCATACAGAGGTCGGAGTTCTTCAGAAGTGTGTGCAAGAAGCAAACACGGCGATTACAGCTAGTTCCATCTTTGCAAAGTCTAGTCCTGTATTGTGCTGGATGTAACCAGCACTCAAACAACAACCATGAGCTATCACACATATCACCACGCCTACACGAACCCTTACGAAACTCAGGACAAGGGACACAGCTGTAATGAAATTTCCTGGGGTCCTTCTCTAGCATTTCCCCCGGGATGGACAAAGGGACACTCGGTCCAATCATGGGAATAGGCCACGAGAACAAGGTCGAACCTTAAAGGAGTACATCCGAAATTCATCAGTAGAATAAATGCTATTTTAATATCAGGCAAAGATGGGTCTACTGTGATTCCTTCTTCTCAGACTTCATGGACAAAGGAGAAGGAGGAGCCTCAAGCTCCGGGGAGAGAGATTTGCTCTCTGCAAAAGTTGGGATAAACAAAGGTGCAACCTTCAAATCATTGCCAAAGATCACGAACATCTTTTTCATTAGTAGAACCATGGTAATTGAGCATCTCTTCAAGGGTGATACGGAGCTCTGGAAGCAATCGGGAGACATTGATCACATCATATGGACGGTTTCCTCTAGCATCAACTGAGTTAGGATCAGCACCATTGACCACAAGAAGCTTCACTACAGGAACAACGTCAACAGATCTCCGGAAACAGCACAATGAAGGGCAGTGCACTTATCAGCCCACAACAACGGTTTACATCCACCTCCGGTAGAGAAAGAATTGCCTTAATCACATCCAGCTTCCATACATGGATGCAACCATTAACGGCGTTCTGTACTCCAATACCATCCCTTGGGCACCCAATTGCCGGCCATACCACAAACCAATTCATCCATTCCATCTGACTTTGACTCTATATACTGTTTAAACCCTTCTACATCATTATCAGCTGCAAGCTCAAGCAATGAGAAAATCCAACCTTGCTTCAAAGATTTCACTAGAATTGCTCGTTTTTACATCCATGGTTAAAGCAAAAGTTTCAAATTGCACTTGCTTTGATCACATACATGCTTCAGTTACCCAAAAATCAATCTGTGAAATCACACCACAACCCTGAAATCAACCTTGTCTCCACAATCCATGTATTTATGAATTAAAAAAAAAATCTAAAAATACCTTTTGCAATAAATGCACAAAATGATTAAAATCTCCCTATAATTTCAAATACAAGCTTACATCAACTATAAATCTATAATACGGAGTAGCACAAGTTTTTCTATATTAAATATAAACAAATAACTTTATCACCCAATATAAGAAGAATTATGGCATTATGCTAGCATGTCTCATACATGAACTAAGCAAATTCCCAATATTTTGATGACATTAAGCAATCAAAAAATCACAAACGAACCCAACAATAAGATGAAAAGTATTTGTCATTATTTCCATAAAAAAGAAACACACACAAAAAAAAAAAAAAAATAAGAGAAACTACAGCAATAAGAGAGAACCAATTTTTAGAGTAAAGAAATGCTCACAAAATGAGTGGGAATCAAACTGATTCTGAACTTGAGCTGAATATACATCTTCTGAGTTCTTGAAATCCCACAAAATGAATCACAAAATCATGAATCAGCAGTACAAAAAGCTTCAACTTTCATCTAAAAAAAGGAAATCCCCATTTCAAAGCATATGAACTTAATCAACCATTTTATTCTTCTCTTTCAAATGAATGAAATGGAGCATAACACAAAGATATATATACAAGTAATAATGTAACGTATAACTATTAGTGAAGATTAAGTTTGCAACTTTTGAGCTTATACAATTTATTGAGCTCTGATTATTCAATGAATGAATAAATGAATTTACTTCACTCCTTTTCTCTCTCTTACCCTTATTTTTCTCCTGAGTTTGTTTCTTTGAGAGTGAAGATGAATGGAATAAAATTAGAGAGAGAAAGTGTGAGAGTCGTTTAAATTTGCAGAAGTGGTGGGGGTAATGGGAGAAGGGTTACCGGAAGTACCGGTTAGTGTAATAGAGGTTGGTCACTGTGATGGCATGGGTTTGGTGACCGGATAAAGCGGTTGACCCTTTGTAAAGTTCAATTTATAGGAAATTCAAGTGGATTGCAATTTGAGATTGTGGTTATTGATGTTTGAAGGGTGGATATAAGGGTAGTTTAGTCAAACTATGCTTTTAAGTAGGCTAAGGTTAGTATGTGCTCCCTCCGTGTCGATTTAATCGCAATAATTGGTTTTTCACACTTATCAAGGAGGAGATTTAAGAGGGTAAACGAACAAATTAATGAAGATTATTTGAAGACAATCAAGAATGGGATTGTACGATGTTAATCCTAAAATTCTTTCATATAAGTTGTCCGTTTACACCTTTGATTCGTCTCCTTGATAAGCGTAAAAAAAATTGTTGCAATTAAACCGATACGGAGGGAGTAGTTAGGTTCCTTTTTTAAGGTGAACTTAATTGAAATGAAGTTGGTTGAAATAGGCTGAAATCGTTTGAAATTACTTGAACTGCCCTAAAGTAGACGGAAGTCAGCTAAATTCTACTGAAGTGAGATGAACCGAGTTGAAGTAGAATGAAGTGAATTGAACATGGATAAGTATATGGTTATCAAATGATAACCTCATAAAATATGAGAACTATAAAACATAAAGAACAACAGGGTTTTAAAAGTTTGTTCAAAATCACTGTGTTTTTCTTGATATTTATATGATTTAAAACATTACTTAAACTATTGAAATCCTGATATTAATAAATAAAGGGTAATGTTATATGAAGTCCTTGTGTTGGGATCCTTTGGAGTTGTAAATGATAGAGTTGGTAGAGTTGTGAGAGTCGGGGTTTTATATAATATTATATTATACTTTACTTTTATTTTTTGCAAGTAAAATTATTTTAACCATTAATTTGTAATTGTGGTGTCTAGATTCGTTGAACTCCATCAACTCCACCAAATTAGAATTCTACAAGATCCTAAACCAAAGTCATTTGGGCTGCACGTAAGCATTATATAGGCTTCTTAAAATTGTATTATGTTATGAATTTACGATCAAATTACACAAAATCAATGTAATTAATGTTTTATTTGTCATAAACTTTCAATTAATGACATCTTAAATGCAACTCTTAGGGCTACATATAGTTTTTTCATAAATAAAAGATATTTGAAAAGTAATGTAAGGCTCTGTTCTCGTCAATTTTTTCAATGAGTTTCAGTAATAATAAGTTCTGTTCAGTAGTAATAAGTTTACAATAAAAAAATTAGTTTAGTAAAATAAATTCAATCCTTCAAATTTGTTTAGGTTTCGATAAAAACAAGTTTAATTTAGTAAAAATAAATTTAGTTCAATTCTAAATACTAATATATAAGTTCGGTTCAGTAAATATATGGTAATTTGCAATTGATAATTTACCAAATGAGAAGTTGTACAATTGATGCAAGTTTTTTGTTACAACCCAAATAGTGTTGTAAGTTTTATGTTACATAGGGAGTAGCATGTATTGATTACTATGGATTCTCATTGTCTTATTCATATTTATCCATTTTTAGTGTTTAAGGAGTCACATTGGAGAAATTGATTACAAAACCTTTAGTGGAAGTCGAACAACTTTTACAACAAGATCCGAGGATCTCATGGAGTTTGAAATCGGAAGAATCACTCTAACCAATTGAGTAACTTCTAACTCTCATTCTACACAATTGATTTTTTTGGATGTATTCAGCCGATTCACCCTTAGGTCAATTCGGGTCTGGGGTTAATCTGGGGTTAAGTTATGGAGGACTAGATTTCAGTCACTTCTCAATTGCTATTATGAGGGATTAAACACATATTTTTCCTATCAAATACAGTCCGAATCACCACTATATCGACAATCAATTGGTCACCCGATTGAATTTGATTGCACATTCATTTGTTTAATTTTCAGTTACAAGAAATAAATAAAGTGTAATAAATAATATAATTCAGACTAAAAAAAGGGAGAAAGAAAAGACAAAACCAAAAAACAAGGAGAAAGCACATCTCTCTTCTTTCTCTCTCCTCTCACAACAACTCCTTTCCGCGTTGGCGGCGGTGGCAATGCCGACATCAGCGACGAACAACTCCCTGAAAACCTAATTTTCCGATTATCATCGCGGAAAATCAAACGAAGTTCAAAGCACTTCGCGAATTGAAGAATCAAATAATCGGAAACGCACCAAAAAGCTCTCTTAATCAAACTCGGCGTCGTAATTCCTGTTGTGGTCAATTCTCTCTCTTCCTCCGATTCAGCCGTTGTCGTTCAGGCTTCCGCCGTCATTGGAAGCTTCGCTTGCGGTGTTGATGCTGGCGTTAAGGCTGTTCTCGATGCCGGCGCTTTCTCTCTCCTCTTCGGTCTCGTCTCTCATTCTGACTTTAAGGTGAGGTTGTTTTCCTGGATCAATTTTGTGTTTTTATTAAGGGTTGAATTTCAGCGTGATTGTATTGTTTTAAAATTATTCGAGGTTGTTCAGATGTTTTAGGTCGAATTATGAGTTTTTTAGGAGGTTGAATTGTGGAAATTGAGGTTGTTGATGAATGCTATATGGCGGCAATTTATTTGCTGGTGTTATAAAATTCAAGTTTTGATGTTGAATGGACTTGAATTGTGTGCAATTTAATTACTTGAAAGTTATTGAGTTGCATTTATACTTATAGAGTTATAGGTTCAATATTGATTTGATGAAGCTGGTTTTGAGGTGGTTGTGCAGGTGTGAGGGTATGTGAGAAGAAAGGTGATTTCAGAATGATGTTTCATTTATAAGAGTCGAGTTATAGATTTTTTTTTTTCCTACTGCTATTTTGTTAGATGCATGGCTATTGATTTTGTGTCATTCCAGTTTTGTTATATGGATGTTGGATTTATGGGGAGGTTTAGTGGAACTAAAACATGCCGTTGAATTGTGATTTTGTTTATTGATCTTCAGGAGTCGAGACTCTTTAAATCTTAGTTTGACTTTGGTTTGATGAATGTTAATTGTGATATTGATTGGTTCAGCGAGAAGTATGAGGGGAAATTGGAATAGAGAGGCACTATTGGAGAGCTATTTCAATAAGGAAAACAAGGAGTGGGAAAACTGAGCGCACTATTGTGAATAAGGAGTGCGCTTGAGAATAGTCTCTCTTTGAGATTAGTTTCAGTTTTTAAAACTCTATTGAATTATTGGCGTGTTCAAATGTAATTCAGTGTGTGTGTGTGCGTGGGCGCACGTGAGAGCATTATTTATAAACTTATACCCGATGTTTTGGCTGTTAGCTCACTTTCGGATTGATTAATGGACTCATTGATTCATTGTGATATGCTGCTGGTGTTGGGATGGTTGTGGAAGTATGAGGTGAAATGCAGAGGAAGTAAGGTCCACTTGACCCTATGTGACTATCCAGGTTCCTACTGAATAAGGAATAAAGGTTGAGGCTAGAATTGTGATTTAAGTTGGTTGCATTGTCTGGGAAAGAGGGGCACTGTAACTATTTATTAGAGGGTGAATGCGAGTACAACTGCTGTTAAATAGTTTTGTTGTTGATTTTATTGATAAAGGGTTTGGCTTTTCCCAGCTGTGAACTCATTTGGTTTGTGTGTATTGTGAAGGAGATTGTGTGGGGTTGTTGGGTGCAGCGGTGGGTCTATAATGCTTAGGTTTAAATTATGATGCTAATAGGGGACTGACTTGAGTCAATGGAGGACAACAGTGGGCGGTCTGAAAATAGAAGGTAATGTAATTGATAGAAGGCAGTGAGAGAAGACTACTACCTAGTCATTGTTAGCAGTGTAGGCTGGATGTATTTGTGTTGCTGTTGCACTGTTGGTCCTACTTTTTAAAGTATGGCATTGTAATGTGGATGTTTTCCTGCTCACATTATGAATTTGAGCTATTTTTTCAACAAAGAGCAGATTATGATCAAGTCAACTAATGTACAGATGTTGAACCCGAAGCTGTTTCGCACTAATTTTGTTTCAATTTGTGTGTATCTAGATGCAACTTGATATATCATATTGGTAATTGGTTTGTATTAATGAAGGTTTGGTTGTGTGTGATGGGAAGCTTCAAATGTGATTTAACAATATGATTTATTTTTATATTTTTCCATATGCCTCTAAAGACCTGCAATTCAGTTTTAAGTTCTTAACCTCTCTTGGGAAATTAGTTTTGGGTGTGTGACAAGAACAGGATAGATCAGTGCCACTCATTCTTATAATTTTTTTGCATTAATCATTTAATCTAGTATATTTGTCTGTGATATGAATAATACATTATTGCTGTCTGCTTTGAAGAAATGTTTAAATAGTTAGCTTCAGATTTTTATTTAGCAAATAGGGATAGATCCTAATCTTTGCTTTGCAGTTGTTTGTATCTGAAATCAAACTAATTAGTTGTATGCTCCTGTGGAGAGGAGAGCTAAGTTCATATGTTGTTGCTTTGCTATTTCATTATATGTATCATCGTAGTATATATATAAGGTATGCATGATTTGTTTTGTTTGAATATTAAAACCTTGATTGTTATGCAGGTTGTGGATGCTGCTGCTCGATCACTGAAAATCATTTATCAGTCTAAGTTGGCCCCGAAGTATGATTTTCTCTCAAAAGAAAACTTGTGRTTCCTTATTTCGCTGTTGAATAGTGAGAGCGAGAATCTTACAGGGCTTGGTGCTACAATTGTAACACATTCATGTCACACAACTGCAGAGCAGAATGCYTTGTGGGAGGCTGGGATCTTAAAAAAGCTMGTAAATCTTTTGCATGGTTCTTTGAGTCAAAGAGATGCTAGTTTGGAGGCTTTAGCTGCTATTATTAAGAATAATCCCAATGCTAATTCGGAATTTGTTGAAGCTGATGATGGAAAAGCTTTTAGAGTAGTTTGTGAACTAACAAAAGATAAGTATCCTCGGACAAGGCTTTTAGCTTCAATGTGCTTGATTGCTATATGGAATACGTCACCATGTCATCTACAAGATGTTGGACTGAGAACTAAGCTGATACATATACTGATTGAGCTTCTTGATGATCCTGGTCAAGTTGGCGATGAAGCTCCGTTTGCTTTTTCTAGTTTAGTTGCAGGAAAAGAGGACCTGCAAAAGCTAGCTTTTGAAGCCGATGTAATTGGCAAACTGAGCAAGCATCTAAGGAAAGAACCATTACATGCCAAACGTTTACAAGGAATTTTTTTGTCTCTTGCTGGTGTGTGCTCAAAGTTGGAAGTGTGCAGGGCAAAGCTTTTATCTCTGGAGGTTAGTGCTTCTATAAGCGTTTTGGTTGTAGTTATGGTGTTGTGCTTTTCTGTGGACCAGTCAGTTATTTTGATGCTATTTCTTTTTCAAGGTAATGTTACCGATAGATTGAGACAATTAGGTCGCATGCTTA